>JAFFST010003177.1:77498-89998 GCA_022414735.1 Noturus placidus | reverse complement strand
AAGCAATGCTGGCTCAGCAGAAGCACAACTTTGCCTGCTAACCTCAGCTGAATACGACAGGCTGGCAAAGTTGGAAATGTTGCTGGAGCCCTGCAGGTAATGTGATTTCTCGGTCTTCTCCAATTTTACTGACAAAAATAAGTCATTTGCAAGTCATCTTGACATAGTTTAAGGCCTATACCCTAAATAGATGCCATCTGAATTGTGTGGTGCTCTGTTTGCACTGTGGGTACATCACTGAGCTCCTGGGTGGTGAAAAGTATGTATCCTGCTACGTGGTGCTACCTGCACAATGTCATCTCCTACGTACAATGGAGGTCTTTGATGTTGACCCTGCCTACATAGCTCGCTTCAAGGCTGCATTCACAAAGGACCTCAACAGGTGAAAGAAGAACTCAAACCTGTCGTGGTTAAAGGTGGCAACCCCTCTAGATCCTAGGTTCAAAAACCTTAGGTGCTTGCCCAGAGCAGAGAGGGGAGAGAGGTGGCAAAAGCTGAGTGAGATGCTCAAGGATAGAGAACCTGCACCACAGACCACTGGAGAAAAAGTGGAGCCAGACCCACCAAAGAAAAAGATGGCCCTCCGACTCATGGGATCAGAGTCGGAGTCTGATGAAGAGGTTCACCATACCAGCAACCCACAAAGCCGGCAAACAGCTTGACCTCATCCTCACATGTAATTGCACCGCACAAAATCTTCTCATTACTCCTCCCCATACCTCTGACCATTTCTTTGTCCAGTTCTCTAATTCTCTTTCCTCACCCGTTCACTGTTTCCTCCCTCGATCTCTTTTTGACGCAATCTTCGCTCCCTTTCCCCCTCACATTTCTCCTCCGTTGTCACAACCTCTCCTCACTTGACTTAAACACCGCAACTGACATGCTATGTTCCACCCTAACATCTCTTGACAGCATCTGCCCCTAACCTCCAGACCTGCTCGCATGTCACCCTCTAGCCCTTGGCTCTTAGAAGCTCTGCGTAACAACCAGGCCAAACTAAAAGTATCTGAAAGAATATGACTTTGCCACTTTCTTTTCCAACAAGGTTACATCAATCAGGAACCAGTTGTCAACCCCAGACATGCATAAACCGGCACCTCCTCCATGTAACTCCCAACTGACTTCCTTCTCTCCCCTCTCAGAGCTGATGTCTCTAAACTCCTCCTCTCTAGCCGTCCATTAACCTGTCCTCTTGACCCTATCCCTTCTCACCTTCTTCAGTCCATCTCTCCCACACTATTACCTGCACTCCCACACATCTTTAACACATCCCTCTCTACTAGCACATACCCTACCTCATTTAAGCAGGCACGGGTTACCCCACTGCTTAAATAAACATCACTTATCCTTGCTGTAGTTGACAAATACAGACCTCCCTTTTCTCACACAGAACAACCTCCTGGACACCAAGCAGTCTGGCTTCAAGAGCAATCACTCTACGGAAACTGCTCTGCTTTCCGTCACTGAAGCCTTACAACTAGCAAGAGCAATCTCTAGATCATCTGTCCTCATCCTACTTGACCTCTCTGCTGCTTTCGACACTGTGAACCATCAGCTCCTCCTGTCAACTCTGTCCAGCCTGGGCATCACTGGAACGGTTCTGCGCTGGGTGGAATCCTATCTCTCTGACAGATCCAGTTTGCTTACCAGGAGAAAGTGGGCATGGACGATGCTATCACATATCTCCTACACAGGATGCATTATTAACTAGACAATGGGGAAAAGTGCTGTGAGAATCATGTGTTTCGATTTCTCCAGGGCTTTTAATACCATTGAACCCCTCAGACTAGGTGACAAGCTCCTGCAGATAGGTGTGGATGCTCACCTAACATCCTGGATCACAGACTATCTAACAGAGCGGCCACAGTTTGTCAGACTGAAGAACTGCCTCTCTGACACTGTGATCAGTAGCACCGGGGCTCCGCAGGGAACAGTGCTCTCTCCAGTCTTGTTCACCCTGTACACCTCTGACTTTTGCTACAACACAGTCATGCCACATGCAGAAGTTTTCAAACGTTACTGCAATTGTGGGGCATATCAGGGATGGGCAGGAGGAGGAGTACAGGAGCCTGGTGTAGGACTTTGTGCAATGGTGCAAACTCAACCACCTACAACTCAACACTGCTAAGACAAAGGAGATGGTGGTAGATTTCAGGAAGTCTAAGCCCGCTCTGCTGCCAATCATCATTAAGGAGGTGAAGGTGGAGGTGGTAAACACTTAAGTACCTGGGGATACATTTGGATAATAAACTGGACTGGTCAGTCAATACTGAAATACTCTTCAGGAAAGGGCAGAGCAGGCTGTACTTCCTGTGGAGGCTACCATCCTTCAATGTCTGCAGCAAGCTCCTCTAGATGTTCTACCAGTCTGTTGTTGCCAGCATCCTCTTCTATGCTGTGGTATGCTGGGAAGGAAGCACTAAGAAGAAGGATGCTGGACGACTGGACAGACTGGTAAGGAAAGCTGGCTCTGTTGTGGGAGCTGAACTGGAAGTTATCACTTCAATGTCAGACAAAAGGATCCTGAACAAACTGATCAATATTTTGGACAATGACTGTCATCCACTGCACAACACTATCGTTAAGCGAAAGAGCTTGACCAGTTGGAGGCTTTGCTCACTGCCATGAACAACTGACAGTCTGAGGAAGTATTTTGTCCCTAGGGCTATACAACTCTTCAATGCCTCACTTAAAGGAAGAGGTGAGATAAACTTCTCTGCATAGTCTATCTGCCTCTCCACCTTTTCATACATTCTCATACACCATTGACCTCCTATAACAATGTTATAACAATGTATGTTGACCATCTCATACACGTTTGCAATATTGTGTACTGGACCACTGTGACTGTTCTTACTGTTTACACTGTTCATGGACTATATTAACCCACATGTACAATCTGTCTACACTGTTCATGGACTATATTAGCTCACATGCACAACCCCTACCTCTATTTCCCAGTCTGTCTTTTTTTTAATCTTACTGTATTGTGTGATGCCTTGAGCTACTGGGACCTTGAATTTCCCCTGGGGGATCAATAGAGTGAGTGAGTGAGTGAGTATCTATCTATCTATCTAGATCCTTCATGAAGGGGAGGCATTTCTGAAACTCAGCAACTCTCAACTGGCATTCCACAGGGGTCAGTTCTTGGTCCACTCCTCTTTTCTATCTGCACTACATCTCTAGGGCAGGTGATCGAGTCTCATGGCTTCTCATATCATTGCTATGCTTATGACACCCATCTCTATTTGACCTACTAGCCTGACAATCCATCCGTCCTTGAACACATCTCTGCTTGCCTGTCTGACATCTCGGTCTGGATGAGGAAACACCATCTTAAGCTCAACCTGGAAAAATCTGAGCTTCTCATCATCCCAGCCCCTCCCTCAATCAACCACAACCTCACTGTACAGCTCGGCACAACCACACTCAAGCCCCAGGACGGCCAGGAACCCTGGCTATATTTTTGATGACAGCTTGACCTTTACAGACCACATCTCACATCATAACTGCATGGTCCTGTAGGTTCATCCTGTATAACATAGAGAAAATCCAACCCTACATCACCGAACAGGCCACACAGATACTAGTCCAGGCTCTTTTTTTATCTCAAAACTGGACTACTGCAACTCACTACTTTCGGGCATCCCAGCCAGCTCCATCAAACACCTTCAGATGATTCAGAATGCTGCAGCACGCCTTGTCTTCAACCAGCCCAAGAGAACCCATGTCACACCCCTCTTCATCTCCCTCCACTGGCTTCCTGTAGCTGCCCGCATCAGGTTCAAGGCCTTGATGCTTACCTACTTGACCTTGTCCTACCTCAACTCTCTCCTGAAGGCTTACGTTCTCTCACGCAATCTGCGATCGATTAATGACCAACGTTTAGTAGTTCCCACTCAGCATGGCGCAAGGTCCCTTTCTAGAACCTTCACACTAACTGCTCCTCAGTGGTGGAATGAACTTCCAACCTCAATCCAGACCGCAGAATCTCTCACCATCTTCAAAAAACAGCTAAAGACCCACCTCTTCCGTGAACACCTAACCAACTCATAAAAAATAAAATAAAATAAAATTGCACATACACCTCTACACTGTGCACTTTGCTTCTTCTGGAAATCAATTAATAGATCTTGTATAGTAGCACTACTTGTGTTGTTCTCTGCTTGATATATCGCTTTGCTTGTATTTTCTCATTTGTAAGCCGCTTTGGATAAAAGCGTCTGCTAAATGAATAAATGTAAATGTAGGTACTGGCCACAGCCAAATCTCTAGAGAGGTACAAGGCAGAGCCCTGTGTCAGCATAGAAACATGTCCATTATAGTGGTGGTCATCACAACCTGCACATATGGTAAGCTCGCCTATATTGCAAAAAGGTACTTGGCTACACCTGCCTCAACAATGCCATGTGAGAGACTGTTCTATTTGGCAGGCTACATTCTGCAGAAGAAGAGGTCAGCTCTATCATCTGAAAATGTGAACAAGCTAGTCTGCCTGAGCAACTTGTTGAAAGAAGAGTAAACGGTATGATTGGTAGACAGGAGGCATGTTCCACAGATCCACACTCACTGAAGTAATTATCTTTAACCATAATGTCTCTTCACAGACATTATGGCATTACATTTTTAAAATAGGCCTACTTATTGGTGCATTCATTTGGGTTGATGTTACTATGCAAAAAAAATTACAGGTAAGCTTTATGCGACTTTGGAGCAGACATTACTTTGTAACAGTTCTTGGTTTCTGCTAAATATGTTTGCAGTTCAAATGGATGCCTCAACAATTTAAGAGATTGTTATTGAACAGTTAAACATGTTAATGTTCATGGCTGCGATAATAAAACTGAAAAATCTGCTTCCTTAAACCAGTTTCTAAAGCATTTATTTATTTAAACACTGCATGTTTACAAGTAAATCTAGTAAAAGTATATATATATATATATATATATATATATATATATATATATATATATATATACATATATATATATATATATATATATATATATATGCATATGCATATATGCATATATATGCATATATATAATTTATTTATTTATTTTTTGGTGGTGAAGAATGCAGGCTGTAAAAACACTAAGGGCTACAGACAGCTACATCACCAAAAAATGCTCTGTGCTTCAGACATGCCCCTGTAAGTCCCATCAATAATAGTTTGGCAAGATAGCCAATGTTAATTTTAGCCAATGCAACTTTTGTTTCATTATACACTGCCAAATGTCTTTGATGAGTAACTGTGATGAGTGAGTACACCCCTCAATTTTTTGTAAATATTTGATTATATCTTTTCATGTGACAAGAAATGACACTTTGCTACAATGTAAAGTAGTGAGTGTACAGCTTGTATAACAGTATAAATTTGCTGTCGCCTCAAAATAAACTGAAACAGCCATTAATATCTAAACCTCTGGCAAAAAAAGTGAGTACACCCATAAGTGAAAATGTCCAAATTGGGCCCAATTAACCATTTTCTCTCCGCAGTGTCATATGACTTGTTAGTGTTACAAGGTCTCAGGTGTGAATGGGGAGCAGGTGTATTAAATTTGGTGTCATCGCAATCACACTCCCTCATACTGGTCATTGGAAGTTCAACATGGCACCTCATGCCAAAGAGCTCTCTGAGGATCTGAAAAATGTTACCATTTATGCTTTATGCTGCTCTACATAAAGATGGCCTAGGCTATAAGAAGATTGCCAAGACCCTGACACTGAGCTGCAGCACAGTGCCCAAGACCATACAGTGGTTTAACAGGACAGGTTCCACTCAGAACAGGCCTCGCCATGGTCGACCAAAGAAGTTGAGTGCACATACTCAGCGGCATATCCAGAGGTTGTGTTTGGGAAATAGACATATGACTGCTGCCAGCATTGCTTCAGAGGTTGAAGGGGTGTGGGGTCAGTCAGTCAGTGCTCAGACCATACTCCGCACACTGAATCAAATTGGTCTGCATGGCTGTCGTCCAAGAAGGAAGCCTCTTCTAAAGATGATGCACAAGAAAGCCGGCGAACAGTTTGCTGAAGACAAGCAGACTAAGGACAGGGATTACTGGAACCATGTCCTGTGGTCTGATGAGACCAAGATAAACTTATTTGGTTCAGATGGTGTCAATCATGTGTGGCGGTGTACAAAGACAAGAATGTCTTGACTACAGTCAAGCATGGTGGTGGGAGTGTCATGGTCTGGGTCTGCATGAGTGCTGCCGGCACTGGGGAGCTACAGTTCATTGAGGAAACCATGAATGCCAACATGTACTGTGACATACTGAAGCAGAGCATGATCCCTTCTCTTTGGAGACTGGGCTGCAGGGCAGTATTCCAGCATGATAACGACCCCAAACACACCCCCAAGATGACCACTGCCTTGCTAAAGAAGCTGAGGGTGAAGGTGATGGACTAAAACCTATTGAGCATGTGTGGGGCATCCTCAAATGCAAAGTGGAGGAGTACAAGGTCTCTTAACATCCACCAGCTCAGTGATGTCATCATGGAGGAGTGGAAGAGGACTCCAGAGGTTGTTGCAGCGGTTTAGACATGTGTTGAGTGGCTGTGTGTTAAGTTATTTTGAGGGGACTGTAAATTTACACTGTTACACAAGCTGTACACACACTACATTGTAGCAAGCAAAATGCCATTTCTTCAGTGTTGTCACATTAAAAGATATAATGAAATATTCACGAAAATGTGAGCGGTGTACTCATACTGTATATTGTCCTCGTCGCAACAACTAAATATAGTCAATAGCCACGTTTCCATCCAAGGGTTTTTTTGCGATAAAAAAGTTTAGCGTATTGAAATGTTTACCGATATAGCTGATGGAATTGCAAATTGTCGATAACATTTCACAAGGGTCAACATTTAATCTTTTTTTCTTTTAACTAACACAAACTTGATACTTTAAATGTTGCGAAAAAAATAGTTTGGAAACAGTTTTTGTGGAAAAAAATGTCAGTAGCGCAAAAATAAAAGTGTCACATGACAGAATTTATCCGTCGGGAGAAGATTATGAATGTGTGTGCCGTCCAGCGAACTGCAAACCAGTGACATAAGATGTGGCAAGGAATTATGGTATACAATTTCATTGGCCTCCGGTCCATTCAGCAGCCATATAAATTATTCTTTAATAGATGTGCACACAGCGTATACACATCAATGAACAGTCGTTTTACTAACCCCGAAAGTTTCCCCTACTGCACTGTATTTGGTGCAGGTTGCCAGCTTCAGCAGGGGGAGAGCAATCCACTTTCTGGTCAGAACCACTGGTCAGAGGCAACCGGTGATGGATGCAGCCCTCCAACACTACCTCCTCCATGGGCAGGGCTGGAGTGGGACCCTTTAACCTTGGCAGTTTAATGCCCAAGACCAGCCCATATTTTTACATGGTGGAAGAACTTTGATGAAGTGACAGCAAGAAATGAACAATCTCGTTATATTTATTACAGACATGTTTAAACAAGAATATAAAGATGAATAACATAGGCTACTGAGCATTGTTTTCTCCTACAAAAAGTCCAACTGTAAGATTATGAAAAAAAAAATTGTGTTTCCATTCAAACAAATATGTAGTATTTCAACAGCACAGTTTTTTTTTTTTTTTTTGCCATTTTGGCTAAATGAACTACAATTCCCACCTCAATGGTACAGGTAGTAAAACCTGAGAAAAGTAATGGTCAGTTCTCAGCTCAGTTTTTTTTGTGTTGTTTTGTTTCTTAATGGAAGCTGTGGTAATTTGCCTGTCAATGTATGACATGATCAGACAAAAAGTTGGAGTTATCACAAAACTTGCCTCGGGTGTTATCACTGTTTTCAGGACTACCAGACCGATAAAATCTTAAAACCTTTTGGCTACATACCTTGTTTTCCAGCTCAACATGAGAGAATATTAGTTTTTTCAGTTTCAATCCCTTTACTCATCGGTGCCCATCTAGTTGGGACAACAGTTTGTTTATATCTCTATGGTAATGACCTGAGTATGTGCACTTGTGTGTGTGTGTGTGTGTGTGTGTGAGCGAGAGAGAGAGAATGCATGCTGAGCCAAGTGACGTGGGGAAACCACACTTTTTTTAACGTATAAGTAACTGATGCGCTGCTTTAAATACAAATGTAGTGTAATTTGTTACTTTAGTTAATGTAACATGCTTGTATTTTGAGCCCAATTTATGAGAGGCCCATCGGGAATTCTCCTGATGAGCCACCCCAGCCTATGCCCATGGGCTTCAATATACTTGAAGCCCTATCAGATGAGCAGCTGCTCCATTCTGACTTTGTACTCTGATATTTCGGTCAATTGCAATTATTTATGAAATCAAAATAAAAGCTGATAAATTTAATTGTTTCAAAAAGAATATGTGGGACGCAAAAGGTAGGCCTACACAATTTGCGATATACACAAATTGCAGTAAGGAAACCGCTCAAGAGCAAACTTCTTTTTCGATACTCCAAAACTTATGCGACAATTAGCTGCGTTGTTTTTAAAGGATGACATCATCACACACACCATTTTATCAGTAAAATTCCAACTGGATGAAAACTGGCAGGAGACAGCAAAAAAAATTCACAATTATTTTTTACACACTTTCACTTTATCAATAAAAGAAAAGCGCAAAAAGTGGATGGAAACTTGGAAATTGTTATAGATTTAACAACCAAATATGTCTGTACATTGATTAATCTAAAGCAAATACTTGTATTATTCATTAAAAGTTAAGAAGTGCTACATTGTTTACTGCTGTGATACTGTGCACAGCCATATTGATTTGACATCACTGTATTCGGAGTTGTGAAGACCATAAAGCAGGGGTCTCCAATCTTATCCGGAAAGGGCCGGTGTGGGTGCAGGTTTTCATTCCAACCAAGCAGAAGCCACACCTGAATCTACTGAAAGCCAAGATCAACTGATTAAACAGGTGGATTCAGGTGTGGCTCCTGTTTGGTTGGAATGAAAACCTGCACCCACACCGGCCCTTTCCGGATAAGATTGGAGACCCCTGCCATAAAGAGTTCCAGAGTAGGAAATTCCGAGTTGAGGAGGCATTCTTTGTTTGTTTCCTATTTGGAGTTCTATGAGTTATAACCTGTAGATGAATGCAGCTTTAGTGTAGTTAGTGAGTATGTGTGTGCTTGTGGTGAATTTCTAGATTGGTAAACAATGCCCCCTTGCTCACACTGACTCCAACAAAGCACTCCTCACCTTACACACGCGAGCAATACGTGAAACGATGGTGTTGTCAAAGAAATCAAATTCTTTCCCTGCTTCACTGAAGAAGAAGTAGATTTTATCATCGTCACCCACTGCGTTGCCTTTTGGGAGGCTCTCCTGGATGAAAGCAGAGCCTACAAAAGCTGGGTCTGTAGAAATAAATGCAAGAAACTGTAAGAAACACAAATATTATTCTAATGTTACAACAGTTCTGCAGATTATTTATATTGATACTTTATATTTATACTATATGTCTCTACAGTATCCTCAATAATTATTGGTACCTTTCATAAAAATTAACAAACCAGAATATATAAATGTAGCATTAAGTATGATACTAATTCTACAAACCCATTTTTGCAAAAGTAGGTTTAGAAATGGGTAGAGTTAAATGCTTTATTGTAGGGCTTACGTTTCATGAGTTATGGGCCACAATGTAAAACACTGTGCTATTTCACCACCATTAGGCTGACTGGGCCCATCGCACGTGACAGTAGCATGAGGGAGTATCTACCAGAGTAGTTTCACATCACTACAACATACGGTTTAGTCTGCACAAGAGATTTTAATTAAAAAAAATTAAAATTAATTAGCTCGACATCTAAGTGGTTGGCATTTTTCTTTAATAATAATAAGTTTAACTTATATAGCACCCTTCCAGAGGTCAAGGATGCTTTACAAAACAATGATACATAAACAATGAAGAATCATGGACAAATTCACACAAAAACAAACACAGAAAAGAAATACACAGTATTGTCACTGAGAAAACACATTATAAAACAGATTTGGATAGATAAGACTGAACAAATTTTTAATTGGCATTTGTATGTGATCCTGTGAAGAGAGAGAGAGAGAAGAATTCCAGATTTAAGGTGCTACAACACTGAACACCTGACACACATGGTTGAGAGACTTTGGCAAGGTAAGCAATCCAAAGAAAAATAATTTTGTAGATCTGCTGTAGACCTGGGTGTTTATGAGATAAAATGGAATGTAAAACAATGCTCTATAGCACCAGCATCAGGCCATGGCTCCTCCCATCATTGATTACTTGTGGCAATTGGGCACCACATGACAATATTTAGTGTTTCAATGTCTTGTGCTCCTGCGTTTTAGTGTTGAATAAAAAAAAAAAAATAAATAAAAATAATAATAATAACTAGAATGGTACATTTCCTGAAGAAAATGTGAATAGTGCTTGACGTGGCAAAATTCGGATAGGACACCAATACTTTCCTGAGCCACAAGTGTAGGGCACCAATACTTTTGAGAGCCGATGGCAAAGGGCACCAATACTTTCCAGAGCCAGACGCCAATGGTGCCAATACTTCTGAATGCGGGACATGTAGGGCGCCAGAACTTTTGAGTGCCGGACGCATAGGGCACCAAAACATTCGAGTGCCAGACGCTTAGGATGCCAAAACTTTTGAGAGGCAGATGCGTAGGGTGGCAATACTTCCGAGCCAGACAGAAAGTGTGGAAATACTTATGGAGCCGTCCATGTAGTGCAGCAAAGCGTTTTACAGCCGGCAGTGTAGGGGGCACATACTTAGGGGTGGCAACACTACTGAGAGCTGAACAAATTGGGTGCCAATACATTTTAGAGCAGAATGTGTACAGAGGCAAAACTTTTAGAGCTCTCTCTTCAGAGTGCCAATACCTTCAAAACCCAATGCAAGTCTATGGGAAATTCTCCGAATTTGATCTTCCATAGCCGGAATTCCGGTATTCTGATCTTTTATAAAAGTCCGAGCACTCCTCCCCTCAATAAGCTGATCGATTTGACACCTGACCCGTCTCCAACAGACGGTGCGGGACTAGTTACGCGCCGAAAAAAGTGGAAGAAGAAGAATAATAACTTTTCAAGCACCACTAATAATAATAAGTATGCCAAATAACAATAGTAGTGCTTTTCAAGAGCCACTAATAATAATAATAATAATAATAATAATAATAATAATAATAATAAGTATGCAAGAGAATAGTGGTGGCTTTTCAAGGACCACTAATTATACTTATAATAAGTATGCCGAATAACAATAGTAGTGATTTTCAAGCACCATTAATAATTATAATAAGTATGCAAAGGAAAAATAGTAGTGCTTTTTAAGCACCAGTAATTATAATAACAGTGTTATGCCATGGCCAGCAGATGGAACTGTGGCACGGCTTCAGACTAGACATGTGATTCTTGTTTTGGTTTCCTACCCTGCTCTAGTTTCAAGCCAATATACCAGTTTCTAGTTGTCCTGTGGAAGACTGTGTTTCCTGTGTTTGTTTGTTTACTGTTAATAAATACTTTGATCTGCACTTGCTTCTGCCTCCAGTCCCGTTCCTTGACAGCATACTCTGCCTCGAATGCGGAAGCAGCAGATCAATATGAGCACCGAGTTGAGCCGAGCATTCTGGGAGAGGAGTAAGCGTAGTGATTTTGGCCCATTTCCCTTGCCCCTGTTGCCGGAGAGCTCAGCCGCGCTACGCAAGCAGCAGAGCAACCCAAATTCCTGGGGCTTCCCGCTGCAGGGGAATTACACCACGACATGCAGCCAGCAGTCACCCGAATTCCTGGGGCTGCCCGCTTCAGGGGAATTACACCACGACATGCAGCCAGCAGAGGCTGTAGAGCTCCTTCCGGAGGTCAACCCGGTAACCTCAGAGCTCCAGCCAGGGGTCTATGGCAAGGTCTTGTCTGTGGAGCTTCATCCAGCTGAGGAATCCATCCCGCTGTCCAGCCCAGCAAAGGAAGCTGTCCCGCTCAGCCAAGGAAGCTTTCCCAGTGTCCAGCCGAGCTGAGGAGGCTGTCCTGCCCTGCTGGGGGCATCATCCAGCCTTCCGGTTCTGCTGGGGGTGTCATCCAGTGATGCTGGGGACATCATCCAGCGTTCCAGTGATGCTGGGGACATCATAAAGCGTTCCAGTGCCGCCGGAAGTGGTGCTCCACCAGTCTGCTGCCTGGCAGAGTCTGCCTCTTTTTCCGTGGCAGCAAGAGACAGCTTTCCCAGGGGCCCAGGGCCCCTGTTGGACACACACACACACACACACATATATATATACATAAACATATATATATATACATATACATATACATATATATATATATATATATATATATATATATACACACACACACACATACATACATATACACATACACACATATATACATATATATACATATACATACATATACATATAGAAGGAAAGCGCCTTCTTCCACATGTTTGGTGTGTCTCCCAGGTGGCTTGTGGCAAACTTTAAACGACACTTTTTATGGATATCTTTG
>JAFFST010003177.1:49725-66275 GCA_022414735.1 Noturus placidus | reverse complement strand
AAGTTGTCCTGTCCCCTTAGCAGAAAAACAGCCCCAAATATTTTATATATATATATATATATATATATATATATATATATATATATATATATATATATATAAACACTGTAAACTAATGGCATTATTCTAACTTACCACAATTCTAAAATTGCCAACTTGGAATCACTGACACTCGTCAGTGGATGAACATGTCACATTCCAGAACAAACTAGAAATCTTATAACCTCACATAACCAAATTGTGTGAGATAAAAGGGGTTTCCAGTTGAAAAACAAACCGCAAATTAAAAGGTTCAGAGTTATGTACAAGGGTGTTTTATTATCTGATTTCACAACTCTCCCACATTTATCACGCCACCCCACCCAAATCACCAGACCAACTTTTTTTCTAGTCTTTTTCACCAATATGCCAAAAAGTTCGATTTTGGTTTCATCTGACCAGAGCACCTTCTTCCACATGTTTGGTGTCTCCCCCAGGTGGCTTGTGGCAAACATTAAATGACACTTTTTATGGATATCTTTGAGAAATGGCTTTCTTCTTGCCACTCTTCCATAAAGGCCAGATTTGTGCAGTATACGACTGATTGTTGTCCTATGGACAGTCTCCCACCTCAGCTGTAGATCTCTGCAGATCATTCAGAGTGATCATGGGCCTCTTGGCTGCATCTCTGATCAGTCTTCTCCTTGTATGAGCTGAAAGTTTAGAGGGACGGCCGGGTCTTGGTAGATTTGCAGTGGTCTGATACTCCTTCCATTTCAATATTATCGCTTGCACAGTGCTCCTTGGGATGTTTAAAGCTTGGGAAATCTTTCTGTATCCAAATCCGGCTTTAAACTTTTCCACAACAGTATCTCGGACCTGCCTGGTGTGTTCCTTGTTCTTCATGATGCTCTCTGTGCTTTAAACGGACCTCTGAGACTATCACAGAGCAGGTGTATTTATATGGAGACTTGATTACACACAGGTGGATTCTATTCATTAACATTAGTAATTTAGGTCAACATTGGATCATTCAGAGATCCTCACTGAACTTCCGGAGAGAGTTTGCTGCACTGAAAGTAAAGGGGCTGAATAATTTTGCTCGCCCAATTTTTCAGTTTTTTTATTTGTTGAAAAAGTTTGAAATATCCAATAAATTTCGTCCCACTTCTTGTTGATTCTTCACAAAAAATGACAGTTTTATATCTTTATGTTTGAGGCCTGAAATGTGGCAAAGGGTCGAACAGTTCAAGCGGGGGCGAATACTTTCGCAAGGCACTGTACATTGGTTCCATGTGATTGAACTGAGTTACATTAACAATTTGTTTTCATACACCCAACTTGATTTGATCATGTACAGTGGGGGAAAATGTAGTTGATCCCCTGCTGATTTTGTACGTTTGCCCACTAACAAAGAAATGATCAGTCTATAATTTTAATGGTAGGTTTATTTGAACAGTGAGAGCCAGAACAACAAAAAAATCCAGAAGTCAAAAATGTTATAAATTGATTTGCATTTTAATGAGGGAAATATGTATTTGACCCCTCTGCAAAACATGACTTAGTACTTGGTAATGACTTAGTAATTACTTTTCATTGTCAATGCCCTGCCTGAGGGAAGGAGGTTCTCACCCAAGATTTGACGGTACATGGCCCCGTCCATCGTCCCTTTGTTGTGGTGAAGTTGTCCTGTCCCCTTAGCAGAAAAACACCCCCAAAGCATAATGTTTCCACCTCCATGTTTGATGGTGGGGGCAGCTGTGGCTCAGTCGGTAGAGCGGGTTGTCCACTAATCCACTAATCGTAGGGTTGGTGGTTCGAATCCCGGCCCGGGTGATCCATGCTGAAGTGTCCTTGGGCAAGACACTGAACCCTAAGTTGCCCCCGATGGCAAGCTAGCACCTTGTATGGCAGCTCTGCTACCATTGGTGTGAGTGTGCTCTCATTTGTAAGTCACTTTGGATAAAAGCGTCTGCTAAATGAATAAATGTAAATGAAATGTAATGATGCCAAAGAGCTCAAAAAGGTGAGATCTTGCATGGAGCCCCAGGCAGAGGGAGATTGACAGTTCTTTTGTGTTTCTTCCATTTGTGAATAATCGTACTAACTGTTGTCACCTTCTCACCAAGCTGCTTGGCAATGGACTTGTAGCCCGTTCCAGACTTGTGTAAGTCTCCAATCTTGTCCCTGACATCCTTGGAGAGCTCTTTGGTCTTGGCCATGATGGAGAGTTTGGAATCTGATTGACTGATTGCTTCTGTGAACAGGTGTCTTTTATACAGGTAACAAGCTGAGTTAGGAGCACTCCCTTTAAAAGTGTGCTCCTAATCTCAGCTCGTTACTTGTATAAAGGATAGAAATCTTTCTGATTGAGAGGGGTCAAATACATATTTCCCTCATTAAAATGCAAATCAATTCATAACATTTTTGACATGCGTTTTTCTGGATATTTTTTGTTATTCTGTCTCACTGTTCAAATACTTTCTTTCCCCCACTGTATTTTCAATGGCCTGAATAAAACTGAACTCTGCACTCTCACCTGACCTGCTTTACTGCTGCGTTATACTACCACATTTTTTAACATGTTAATTTAAATACTATAGTTATAGTACTTGTCAGTAGCAACATCCCCACAAGATTTCATAATGTAATTGGTTTGTTAATACTATGTGAATTGATCACTCACTTTACATAATTCAATCTAATTGTTCTTTAAATTAAATTTAGCATAAGCAATGATATCACGATTTGATGATAATTTTTTTTCTTAAATATAACCAACCTTATATTAAATTTTTTCAGTGTAATAACTGTATGGTATTAGACAACTAAGCTTCCACTCTTAATGCTCCCATGCAAAGTAATCCACCTTTTCTATAGTTTTATTTTATTGCAAAGACAAAATAATACAATATACAATTATAAAAATAATAATGTACATCTTTCTAAAGTTTAATAAAATATGCGGTAGTGGTACTACATTATAGAGTACATGTAAAAGTACAGAACTCTTAATATTTGGCTTGAGTTAATTCTAAACAACAAATTGTTAAATTGGCTTTATAGCAATAAATTTGATTGTGTTAATAGGATTTCTTGTAATCGTCAAATCTAGCCCATTGGCAAGGCACGAAAGGTGCTGCTACTTGCGAAAAAGAGCAGTTAAACGTCCGCCCCTAAAATCTGTGGTTATACTAATATCAAGCCCATGGAAGACTGTACACCTGCGGAGGAAAAGATTGTTCACTATTGTCTCTTTCAGTTTTACTGTGTGAAGTCATTTGAAGCTGCAAACTGGTTGTTAAAATCAGTATTCTTTTAAACAAAGGGAATTGTTTGCACAGCCATGAATAATCCTTCCTGCTCTTTTTGATCTCCGTTTTAGCTTTGCATGTAATCTCACTCTGTCCTTACTTAAAATAATCACTCACTGATGTTTATGTCGAGGAAAAATAAGATCCAAACTCTGTAGTGTTATTCCCATTAACACTATTGCACTTTGGAACTCATTTTGCCATTGGAAATATTTTTACATGCTTGAATTCCAGACTATCGCAACAGGGAGTGGTTGCAACAACATCACACTTGAATCCACGTTTCGAGGGTGCTTAAATCCAAAGCTGGCCAAGCAAGCTGGCAGGTCAAGTTGAGCATCTTGCCCTCAATTCCCTGATTGATCTGGCCATCCAGCTGGCCATCCACCAATGTGAGCATGCCTGTGGAGCCCATGCAAGTAAGGCAAGCTAAGCAAAGCTGAGCAGGTAAGAAGACACTGAGAGCACCTCTGCTTCTACTGCAGCAGCACAGTCCATCGCATTGGGATGGTCCCCACTCTGTGTGAGCACCAGGAGACCAACTAGCGGAAATCCTAGCACCCACCTGCACTCAGCGAGTCATTCCCACTCATCCTTATCATGCTTTCTCTCTGCCTGTTGTGATGCAACACTCCAGATCTATTTCTGTTGACAGCCTTGATTGACTCTGGAGCAGCCGGAAACTACATAGACCAAGAAACTGTGGACCAGCTGAATATCCCCACAAGGATCCAAGCCATGGATTGTAGCCCCATTGGAGAAGGACTTATCACACACTGTACAAAGCCCTTGCTCCTCCAAGTCAGTGCATCAAATTGAGTTAATTTCCCTTCTGATCACTGTTTCTACCAGACACCCCATTATTTTGGGACTTCCTGGGATGGTATTTCATAATCCTCAACACTACTGGTCAGATAAACAACTAACGATCTGGTCTTCATATTGTTAAGCCTACTGTCTTCAAAGCCTGAACTCATCATAGCTTCACATCTCCAACAGGGGTACAGCAGACCAGCTACATCTCCTGCCTCAGCTGGATTTTTCTTTGTTGAGAAAAAAATGGAGGGGGTCTCCAACTGACTCCACTGACTATATAGGATTAAACCAGTGCACTGTGAAATACCACTACCCACTTTCATTGGTCCCTGCAGTCTTGAAACAACTCCACTCAGCCAAATATTTCACAAAACTAAACCTCAGGAGCGCATATAACCATATATGCATATAGGTACGCATATGCTAAGGGGATGATTAGAAGACAGTGTTTAGTCCAGCCTCCGGCCATTACAAACATTGTGCCATGCCATATGGGCTCTTTAGTGCCCCCTCAGTCTTCCAGTGCCGCATGAATTATGGGCTGCAAAATATGTTTGGTAAATTCGTCACAGCCTATATTGATGACATTCTGGTATACTCGCCTTCCTTAAAAATTCATGTTTAACATGTCCGTTAAGTTCTCCAATGCCTGTCAAGAATGAGAACTGCAAATTCCATACAACAACCATTTAATTCCTAGGGTAGTCCCAAGGGTGTGCCCATGGATCAGACCAAAAGTGGTCGCAGTCATCAACTGGCCCACAACTCATACAGTCAACGACCTCAAGCGGTTACTTGGCTTTGCTCATTTTTATCGTCACTTCATTCAGGGCTTCATCTCCATAGCCCATCCACTCACCACACTACTCCAAGGCAGACACAAACGCCTAGCATGACACTAGCAGCCGAGCAAGCTCTTAGACAACTAAAGAAAGCCTTCACCACAGCTTCTATCCTTAAACATCCTGACCCTTCCAAGCCCTTTGTAGTTGAAGTGGATGCCTCAGAGTCTGGTGGGGGAGCCATCCTCCTCAGAGATTTGGTAAGAAGCCCTGTTGCTTTCTACTCAAAGAAGTTATCATCCACCAACTGTAATTATAATATAGAAAACCGGAACTATTGGCTGTAAAACTAGCCCTGGAGGAATGGAGGCACTGGCTCAGGGTGGCTGAGCACCCATTCATCATTTACACGGATCGTAAAAACTTAAGAGTATCTTCATACAGCCAAACACCTGAACACCAACAAGCATGCTGGTCCGCATTTTAGCTTCACCTTGTCCTACTATACAGGTTCTAAGAAGGCCAATGCCATATTTAGCATGCATGCGCCAGAACAACATACTGACAGTGAGAAATTCATCCCACCCCCAGCTTGCATCTTAGACTTCATTGATTGGGAAAGAATATTGACCCAGGAAAACAGTAACTGGTAAGTGTTTCTTTCTGGATTTTTTTAGTTGAAACTAGTTTTAGCACCAATTGTCAGATAGAAGCTGTAACTGCGCTTGCTTGTTGCTACGAGCTGTATACACGTTGCTAGATTAAAGCTAATTCTGGTATTCATATTCGATTAGACAATGCCTACCACCCAGTACCCCCACTGCCCTTCGATATAGAAGGCCAGCCAGCCGACATAGAGAGGAACATCCTAAACTCTTGCTGCAGGAGTGGGCAGCTCAAACATCTTATTGAGTGGAAGGGGTACGGACCTGAAGAAAGGTGCTGGATTCCCTCTCATGACATTCTGTATCCCAATTTAATCAAGGAGTTCCATAACAGTCACCCAGAATGGCCAGGTCCATGTTCAAGAGGAATTCCCAGAAGGAACATTGCTCATGAAGCTCCTGGAGGGGGAGGCTCTGTCATGTCAACCCAGTCAGTGGACTTAACTTCTCATCCTGCATGGCGGAATACAATCATGACCACCACGGACTCCATGTGCCAGTATGCACACACTTCAGTGTTCACAATCACCATCCTTCTGATCATGTACACCTGGACACAAGTATTTCATTACTCGCTCACAGTATTTAAGGACTCTCAGAACACAATCACCACGAAGTATATGCTCCACTCATTAGTGTTTGTGATGTTACCAAGACTTTATTTCTTTGGTTGATTTATCTGTGTTTAGATTTTGTGTCTGCTTTCTGTTTTTTGCCCTTTGTGTCACCTCTGATATTTTGTTTGCTGTTCACCTGGAGCTCTGTGTCACACTGTGTGATGACTGGGAGATAAAGGCTGGATGCAAATGCAATATGAACAGTCTTTATTTGGAGATGCAGGCAGTAAATCCACAAACGTAATCCAAACGAGAATAATCCATAAACACGCAAGGGTCAGAGGATCGTGCAAACAGTACAAGGCAGGGAGAGGTAGAAAGTGAAGTCGTGGTCACGGGAAATCGTGGTCTATACACAAAACATGAAACATGAAAACATAAACCAAGACTACAACCTAAGAGCGGATAAACCAGTGTACTCTAACATGAACGAAACAAAACAGGAAACATAAGAATACGTGGCATGAACATGGAGATCTATCGTAATGAAGTAAAAGTTATCTAAACACAAGTTAACATACAATAATCCGTGCCATGTGCTTTGAGGCGCGCGGTATTTAACCAAACAATCAGCATTGTAATCGAGGACAGCTGACATCAATACAGACACGTGAACACATAACCAATGACAGACAAGGGGAGGAGACATGACATATACAAAAGCACACGTGTATAACGGTCATAAA
Organism: Noturus placidus; assembly: GCA_022414735.1. Classification (NCBI taxonomy): domain Eukaryota; kingdom Metazoa; phylum Chordata; class Actinopteri; order Siluriformes; family Ictaluridae; genus Noturus; species Noturus placidus. Next base: position 59,416 of record JAFFST010003177.1, on the reverse strand, counting down.
TGTCAACTCGGGAAAGAGCAGGTGCTTGCGCGCATGCCCAATGCACTCTGCAATGAGGGGGAATCGTGACACTCTGCCTTTTCCTGACTCTGAGCATTGTTCTGTTTTTTGGATTTTACTGCCCTGTTTTTCAGTAAACACTGCCTTACTGAATTGGAGCCTTCTTTACATGACACTCGTAACAATTAATGTTTTTTTTTTTTTAATTAAGTTTGAAATTTTTTGTTTAAAAAAAACAGTTCCCTTGGTCATTTTGTAGTTTTCTAGGTAAACTAACTTCCTTTAAAACAGAATCAAACGCTTTAGAAACCTCAGTTATGGTCTTGTTTGATAATACACATTACACATCATAAATTTCACAATGTCATTACTCTCTGACAAGTTGCCCATATGGATTAAATCAGTTTGCCATTGTTCATCGATGTTCTTTACAAAAAAACTTATTTTCTTTTAAAACTTGCATAGATATTGGTTTATGTTGACAATACACATCCTGGTCTGATACAAATTTTCTCAACAATAGCTCTTTGCAAAATCTCAACGCCTCCATACGTTCCTGGGTCTGACAGTGTACAACATAAATCTTTCATCAATCATTTAGTAATTTCAGTATCAGGAAAATGTCCAATGAAAAGTGTAGAAAAAGCTTTTTTATTATTTTACACCTCAGAATACAGTGCATCCAGAATGTATTCATAGCACTTCACTTTATCAACATTTTGTTATGTTACAGCCTTATTCCAGTATGGATTAAATTCATTATTTTTCTGAATGTTCTACAAACAATAGCCCCATAATGACAACATGAAAGGAGTTTGTTTGAAATCTTTATAAATTTATTAAAAATAGAAAACTAAAAAGCACATGTAAATAAGTATTCACAGCTTTTGCCATGACACTCAAACTTGAGCTCAGGTGCATCCTGTTTCCACTTATCATCCTTGAGATGTTTCTACAACTTGATTGGAGTTCACCTGTGGTAAATTCAGTTAATTGGACATGATTTGGAAAGGCACACACCTGTCTATATAAGGTTCCACAGTTAACAATGCATGTCAGAGCATAAACCAAGCCATGACATCCAAGGAACTGTCTGTAGACCTCCGAGACAGGATTCTATCAAGGCACTGGGGAATGGTAAAGAAACATTTCTGCAGAATTGAAAGTCCCAATTATCACAGTGGCATCCATCATCCATAAATGGAAGAAGTTTGGAACCAAGAGGACTCTTCCTAGAGCTGGCTGCCTGGCCAAACCGACCGATCGTGGTAGAAGAGCCTTAGTCATGGAGGTGACCAAAAACCCAATGGTCAGTCTGACAGAGCTCCAGCGTGTCTCTGTGGAGAGAGGAGAACCTTCCAAAAGAACAACCATCTCTGCAGAACTCCACCAATCAGGCGTGTATGGTAGTGACCAGACGGAATCCACTCCTCAGTAAAAGGCGCAAGACAGCCCACCTGGAGTTTGCCAAAAGGCAACTGAAGGACTCTCAGACAATGATGAAAAAGATTAAACTCTTTGGCCTGAATGGCAAGCGCCATGTCTTGAGGTAACCAAGCACCACTCATCACCTGGCCAATAACATCCCTACAGTGAAGCATGATGGTGGCAGCATCACGCTGTGGAGATGTTTTTCAGCGGCAGGAGCTGGGAGGCTAGTCAGGATTGAGGAAATGATGAATGCAGCAATGTACAGAGACATCCTTGATGAAAACCTGCTCCAGAGCGCTCTGGACCTCAGACTGGGGTGAAGGTTTATCATCCAACAGGGTAACAACCCTAAGCACACAGCCAAGATAACAAAGGAGTGGCTACAGGACAACTCTGTGAATGTCCTTGAGTGGCCCAGCCAGAGCCCAGACTTGAACCCAATTTAACATCTCTGGAGAGATCTGAAAATGGCTGTGCACTGACGCTCCGCATCCAAACTAATGGAGCTTGAGAGGTCCTGCAAAGAAGAATGGGAGAAACTGCCCCAAAATAGGTGTGCCATGCTTGTAGCATCATTCTCAAAAAGACTTGAGGCTGTGATTGGTGCCAAAGGTGCTTCAATAAAGTATTGAGCAAAGGCTGTGAATACTTATTAATGTGCCTTTTTTTTTTTTGAATAAATTTGCAAAGATTTCAAACTAACTTCTTCCATGTTGTCATTATGGGTTATTGTTTGTTGAATTTTGAAGAAAATAATGAATTTAATCAATTTTGGCATAAGGCTGTAACGTAACAAAATATGGAAAAAGTGAAGCGCTGTGAATACTTTCCAGATGCACTGTACATATGACGAGAGTTAGGTTTGCATTTATATTAAGATGCACAATTCATGACTAGTTTTGCATTCAAAAGGTTGAGCAACATTAAAGATTAAACTTGTTGAGCCAGAATTCATGAGCCAAACTTGTTGCTGCTGCTCAGAAGATTTGCTGATGCTCAGGAGGCTTGCTGTTGCAACTCCCTGGCTGAACATAAATTTTTAAGGTTTGTTTTTTTGTTAGCCATGAAAGTTGAACACTACTCAAAGTGATTGAGTAAATTTTCATAATCTCTTTGTAAAAACCATGCTGATGGACCTACTTGATATGAAACACAATTCCCACCTCAATGGTACAGGTAGTAAATTTTAAATAATGGTCAGTTATCCAGCTCAACGTTCTCAGCTCAGCTTGTAGCCTAAAATTCTTTGGGTTTTCTTAATGGAAGCTGTCAATCACTGCGTTTACATGGACAACAATAATCCACTATTAACCTGATTAAGACAATACTCTAATTAAGAAATGAGGTTTGGGACGCAGCCCACGGCTTCAAGCAGTTGTCCATTTGCACGTACAGTATGACGAATAATTAATTGCATTTAAAGCGTTTGTAAAAAAAAAAAAAAAAGTAAATAAAAATTCCAAAAACTGTATACAGTACCATAACAAAGACCAACACGTATGTTGATGCGTGAAATTCTGAGGGACGTTGGACGGCATGGTGCGGTGATGAATGACATGTGCCGTTAATCTAATTATGTTCTATAACATGCAAAAAGGGTAATGAAAGGAGTATTCTAAAAGCGACTCATGTAAACACCTTAATCACATTATTATCTTACTCAGAGTAAAGTCAATAATTAGATTACTGCTGTCCATGTACACGTATTCAGTGCATGACAATCAGACAAAGGGTTGGATTTATCATAAAACTGGCCTCGGTATTTCCACTCTTTGAAGGACTACCAGAATGATAAAATATAAAAACGTTTTGGCTATCTAATACGTCTGATTGGTCTCACCTCTGGTCACTGAAGATAAAATTACAACACTTCAGTCTTGGTTTACTGACGTTCAATTATGTAATGACAAACTGCTCACTATGTGAATTATTCACTACTGAAATATTCGGGACTAATGAAAAAATCTTCCGGACTACAGTCCAAGATGCCCAGGCCAGTTACGCTATTTCTTGTGGATGGGTAAGTTGGGTGGGGGCGGGGGCAGGGGCGTTGGGGCGCTCATTGACACCCCCAAGCTGGTAGTGCCCTAACCGACCGCCTAGATCGCCTATGCCAAGAAACAGCCATGAATCATACTTTTATTTCTGTTTCATTGTTTCTTCCTAATTTTTGGAACAATTCATCGACTTTAAAGTTGCATTGCAGATTATGCCAGCTGGTTTATTCATACTGCACTTTGTAATTATTTTTGTTATCAGATGTACAGTCACCGGTAATTGTAGCAGAACAGTGCAATGAAACCTGGTTCTTGGGTTTTTTGCTTTAATGCGATGTATGCTGCAGAGATGTATTACTTTTATGCCTACATTTGCGCCTGTAGGCCTTTGGTGAAAACAAATCCATACTAATAGTCAAAGTCCTTACACCATTTAAGGGGGCTCAGTAGCACTGCTCCAGAGGATACAACCCAGTACCAACAAGTTGAAAAGCACAACGACCCATTTTTCTGCATTGAAATGTTTTTTGGCTGTGAGCATTTGACAATACCCAATATTGAATCATTTCATGCTCAAAATGTTTTTATAAGGTTCCCAAATTAGATTTAACCTTTATCAGTGCAACTGGACAAGTGGCCATAGTTGAACACTCAAAGAATCACCAGTATTCTACATCTAAAGAAGTAAAGTATTTGAAGGGAAAATGGAGGAGGAATCATGCGGTTTAGAATAAGTTATCCTGATTGGTCAGGACACTTGAAGAATCTCTCTCTCTCTCTCTCTCTCTGTGTGTGTGTGTAACAGGAAAATGGTGTGGGACATTCCTTAACTGATTTAACATCTGAATTTCACAACAGTCGCTAGAGTTTACACATAACTGTGCAAAAAAACAAAAACATTGAATGAAGGACAGTTTTGGTGGAAGGTGGAAATGCCTTGTTGATAAAAGCTCAGAGAAAAGTTCCAGGTTGGTTTGAGCTTCCAGGAAGGATACAGAGACTCAAGTGAGCCATGGTGAGCAGAAAAGCATCTCTGAATGCACAAATCATCAAACCTTGGTGGATGGGCTACAAAAGTAGAAGACCACAGTGGGTTCCACTTCTGTCAGTCAAGAATGGGAATCTGAGGATATTATGCACACAATCTCCCCCAAACTGGTTAGTTGAAGCACAGGGGGAAAAATCATCTGGTCTTTTTCCAGTCTTCAACTGTCCAGTTTTGAGCAGTCTGTGCCCATGCTTCATATTCCTGTTCTTGGCTGACAGGAGTGGAACCTGATGTGACCTTCTGCTGTTGTAGCCAAACCACCTCAATGTTTGATGTGTTGTGCATTATGAGATGCTTTGCTGCTCACCACATGCACAAAGAGTTACGATGTTATTTGAGTTACTATAGACTTCCTGTCAGCTCAAACCAATCTGGCCATTTTCCTGTGATCTCATCAAAAATTCAAGAGACAATTAAATAATGTAAACCCAATCGTGATCAACTTCAAATCATATAACTTGCATGGATTACTGCACTTTTAAATATGGAATATACAGTATCTCACAAAAGTGAACACACCCCTCACATTTTTGTAAATATTTGATTATATGTTTTCATGTGACAACACTGAAGAAATAACACATTGCTACAATGTAAAGTAGTGAGTGTACAGTTTGTATAAAAGTGCTGTCCCCTCAAAATAACTCAACACACAGCCATTAATGTCTAAACCACTGGCAACAAAAGTGAGTACACCCCTAATTGAAAATGTCCAAATTGGGCCCAATGTGTCAATATTTTGTGTGGCCACCATTATTTTCCAACACTGCCTTAACACTCTTGGGCATGGAGTTCACCAGAGCTTCACAGGTTGCCACTGGAGTCCTCTTCCACTCCTCAATAACGAAATCACGGAGCTGGTGGATGTTAGAGACCTTGTGCTCATCCACCATCCGTTTGAGGATGCCCCACAGATGCTGAATAGGGTTTAGGTCTATAGACATGCTTGGCCAGTTCATCACCTTCACCCTCATCTTCTTTAGCAAGGCAGTGATGTTCTTGGAGGTGTCTTTGGGCTCGTTATCATGCTGGAATACAGCCCTGTGGGCCAGTCTCTGAAAAGAGGAGATCATGCTCTGCTTCAGTATGTCACAGTACATGTTGGCATTCATGGTTCCCTCAATGAACTAAGCTCCCCAGTGCAGGCAGCACTCATGCAGCCCCATACCATGACACTCCCATGACCATGCTTGACTGTAGGCAAGACACACTTGTCTTTGTGCTCCTTACCTGGTTGCAAACCACACACCCTTGACACCATCTGAACCTAATAAGTTTATCTTGGTCTCATCAGACCACAGGACATGGTTCCTGTAATCCATGTCCTTAGTCTGCTTGTCTTCAACAAACTGATTTGAGCAGCGTCAGCAGCAGGGAGCATTATGTACCATTAGCATTACCCACCACTAGCCTTGTTTACGTTTCACTAGCATTATCCACCGCTAGCTTTGTTTACGTTTCACTAGCATTACCCACCACTAGTATTACCCACCGGTAGCCTTGTTTAAGTTTCATGTTTACATTTAACATGTATATTGTTTCTCCGGTTCTGAGTGCAGATGAGGACTCGCTCGAGCTGCACACAGTGTGTTGGAACTGGAGGATGTGGAGAAGCAGATTCGCAGCCTACTCAAAAGACAGGCCCAGCTGCTGGAGCAAAGAACCACGCTGGAAACATCTACTACCTTCAAGGTAAGCACGCAGCGTGGTATCAGCACTCCCAAACCCTCTACACCGTGTGTTTCTCAGTGCAGGGACCGTGCAACTTAGGACTTTCCCAGCCGAGGCCTCCATCACACCGACACGACACACCACGGACATTGGGTGACCGAGCGGCGAAAGGCGCGGGCTGGAACCCAGGCGAGGACCTCTTCAACACCGGCGTTTGAGATCCCAACCCGGAACCGCATCGCCCCTCTCAATCAGACCAGACCAAACGCCGTGATCAACGGGGACTACATTGTACGGAACGTCTGCGTCGCTTCATCGAAAGGTAAGATGCACACACACTGTTTCTCTGGTGCTCGTGTCCTTGATGTCACTGCGCAGGTATCCGGGATCCTGAAGAAGGACGAGCACATTGGAGTGATTTTTGCTGCACACAGGGGCGAACGACATCAGTCTGCGGCAGACGGAGGTTCTGAAGAGGGACTTCGCCAGCCTGATCGAGATGGTTCGAGACAGATCACCCACCGCGAAGATCGTCGTCTCTGGACCTCTTCCTACCTACAGACGGGGAGCTGAAAAGTCCAGTAGACTTTTGGCTTTAAATGATTGGTTGGTTTCTTGGTGTAATGAACAGGATCTAGTGTTTGCTAATAAGTGGAATTAAGCAAATTTTCCTACAATAACAACTCTCATCATAAACAATGTTCAATTAATTGTCCAAAACCCATAATACATACTATAGAGACTGTGTCTGTTTCCTGAGCTTTACAAAAACATAGAAAATCTCGGAAAGTCTGTCTTAGCAACCTAATTAACATAAAATTAAATCATACTGAATGTAAATCCAGCACCTTTAATCTGAAGCTAGGACTATTATACATTAGATCTCTTGCGTCTAAGGCGCTTATTGTTAATGAAATAATTACTGATCAGGAATATAATATAATGTGTTTAACAGAAACTTGGATTAAACCAAAGGAGTACATAGCGTTAAATGAAGCCAGTCCTCCTGGATACAGTTATGTACATCAGCCTCGTTTAACTGGTAGAGGAGGAGGTGTCGCACTCATCCATAGTCAAAATCTAGGAGTCACACAAAAACCTAGTCTTATATTTAATTCTTTTGAAATTCTGTATACCAGTACAACTTGTGTAGCCACAAAAAATAAGTAAATTCCTCTACCCAGGGCCATATACTGCATTCCTTAATGAATTTGCAGACTTTATCTTTAACCTGGTTGTTTCTGTAGATAAAGCATCAATCGTCGATGATTTTAATATTAATTTTGATAACCCAGACAACCCTCTGAAAACAGCAGTTATGTGCATCCTAGATTCAGTACGGGTTAAGCAGAACGTAATCAGGCCGACTCATAATGGTGGTCACAAGCTTGACCTCATACTAACATAGGGATTAAATATAGAAAATAATGAAATTCTTCCACAGTCTCAAGTTCTCAGACCATTATCTTATCTCGGTTATAATTCATATTGATCATAATATTTCCACCTCACCTCGCTACCGTGTAAAACGTACTCTCACATCAACCACTGCAACAAGCTTCATAAATAGTCTCACAGAAACATCAATTAGATTTGTATTATCATCTGATCAGTTAGATCTCGATCAGGTGACTGAAAGCTTAGAGTCAACACTCCGCTACACACTAGATAGAGTTGCTCCACTCCGCAGAAAATTAATTAGAGAAAAAAAAACTAGCACCCTGGTATAACAATCAAACACGTATTTTAAAAACAAACCACTAGACAATTAGAATGTAAATGGCGTCAAACCAAATGTAATATTTCAAATAGCATGGAAGGAGAGCCTACTAGACTATAGAAAATCTCTTAGCAATGCTAGAAAAGTCTATCTCTCCACCTTAATAGCAGATAACAAAAACAATTCCAGATTTCTATTCAACACAGTAGCAAAATTAACTATGAATAAAACCACTACAGAAACACACACTCAATCATTACATTAGCAGTGAAGATTTCATGATTTTTTTTTCACTGATAAGGTTGAATGTATCAGACGTGAAATTCAGGCTATTAAATTAAAACCAGACAGTATTATAACTAGCCCTATAGATAATAATATAGCAATACCAAAACAATGTTTAGAATGTTTTACTCCCCTTAGAGAGACCAAACTAGCTTCATTAATCTCTTCAGCCAATTCATCAACCTGCATATTAGATCCTGTACCTACATTTTTCCTTAAACAGATTTATCATGGAGTAACTGAACCATTTGACATATAATCAATTCTTCCCTCAGCACTGGCTATGTACCTAAATCATTTAAATTAGCAGTTATTAAACCCCTGATTAAAAAAACCTGACATTGACCCCGCTCAACTATCAAACTATAGACCAATATCAAATCTCCCCTTTATCTCCAAGATATTAGAAAAGGTTGTAGCAAAGCAGTTATGCTCATACTTACATAGGGACAACATTCATGAAATGTATCAGTCAGGAGTTAGATCTCATTATAGCACAGATACAGTGTTAGTTAAAGTAGTAAATGACCTTTTACTGGCCTCTGATCAGGGTTGTCTCGTTGCTTGTGTTACTCGACCTAAGCACAGCTTTTGATACGATAGATCATACTATTCTTGATAGATTAGAAAATGTTGGCATTAAGGGAACTGTCCTCTCCTGGCTCAGATCTGACCGAGCGTCATCAGTTCGCAGATGAAAATGGAGACTTCTCCACCCATAGCAAGGTTAAATTTGGGGTTCCACAAGGTTCTTTTTTAGGCCCACTGCTTTTTACCTTATATATGCTACCGCTAGGTCAAATTATTTGTTAGTTTCCACTGTTATGCTGATGATACACAGCTGAATGTTTCAGCAAAGCGAAGGACAGACAGCAGCTTAGTAAAGTTGAGGATTGTGTAAAAGAACTTAAACATTGGATGTTGACTAACTTCCTTTTACTCAACTCTGATAAGACAGAAATACTTTTATTAGGACCACGTGTAGCTATAAATAAGCTTTCTGATCACATGGTTTCTCTGGATGGACTTCCTGTTTCATCATGTGCAGCAGTAAAAACCTTGGAGTGATTATTGACTCCAGCCTATCATTTGATGCTCATGTAGATAATGTTATTAAGATAGCCTTCTTTCATCTTAGAAATATTTCTAAGATAAGAAACATATTGTCACAACATGATGCAGAAATATTAGTTCATGCTTTTGTCACCTCTAGACTAGATTATTGTAATGCCGTACTGTCTGGATGTTCAAGTAGAAACATAAACAAACTCCAGTTAGTCCTGAATGCAGCTGGTAGGGTCCTAACTAGAACCAAAAAATATGACCACATCACTCCGATCTAATCAACACTGCATTGCCTCCCAGTAAAATCTCGCATAGATTTTAAAATACTATTATTACTATTACTATACTATTATAGGGCGGCTGTGGCTCAGTCGGTAGAGCGGGTTGTCCACTAACCCACTAACCGTGGGGTTGGCGGTTCGAATCCCGGCCCAGGTGCTCCCATGCCGAAGTGTCCTTGGGCAAGACACTGAA
>JAFFST010003177.1:19883-31465 GCA_022414735.1 Noturus placidus | reverse complement strand
GAGTAATGCTGAACTTACTCAGACAAGATATAACTCCTTGGGTTGATCCCTACCAGTTTGCATATAGTGAGGGACGTAGCACTGTGGATGCAGTCCTTACAGTGTCTCATTTAATAAGGAAGCACTTAGAAGATTCTGACGCTTATGCACGAGTTTTATTTGTTGATTTTAGTTCTGCTTTCGATACTGTCCACCCTCATCTGCTAGTACAGAGGCTTGCTGACATGAAAGTTAATCCTTTAATTATCAAATGGTTTTACTCTCTTTGAACAAATAGGTCGCAACAAGTGAAGGTAAATACCACACTCTCCAAGACTAAATATTGTAGTACAGGGGTACCCCAAGGAGCTGTCTGCTCCCCACTCTTGTTTATACTTTATACTAATGAGTATAGAAGTAGAGAGCCCAACAACTTTGTCATAAAATTTTCTGATGACACAATCATTTTAAGTTTATTGCATGCTGGCGATTGCCCTTCAACCTATTACAGGGAGATTGACTTTAAGGATTGGTGTGCGAGGAATCATCTCCTTCTTAATAATATGAAAACTAAAGAGATGATATTTGATCCCAGGGAAGTGAGAGCCCATGACTACGTAGTAATTGGTGATGGAGAAATTGAGCAAGTAACTTCATATAAGTACTTGGGTATACAATTAGATAACCAATTAAAAGGAAATGTGCATGTCGACTATCTGTGTGCCAAATTGGCCCAAAGACTGCACTTTCTCCGCAGATTGAGATTGGTTGGGGTGAGTACTAAGATCTTGACTTTATTTTATAACGCTGTGTTTTGATAAGTCTGATTAGATATGGTATGGCATCCTGGTTTGGCCCCCTTACCATCCAGTGCAAAACAGAAATTGAAAAACTAATAAAAACTGCAATGAAGGTTATGGGTAAGAAAGACTACACTTCTCTTCAGACAATCTTTGAAAATATAGTGGTCATCCAGGCACAGAGAATTTTGAAGGACCGTTCCCATATTTTGCACTTTGAATATAATGTCTTACCTTCGGGGAAACGATATAGAGCTAGCATATGCAAAAGTAATCGCTATAAGTTGTCCTTTATTCCGACTTCCATTGCGCTCCTAAACAAAAACTGCTCGGTTTAAGATGGCTTGAATAACCTCCGGCATTTTATTATTTTCTTAGCATAGTTTAATATTGTCCATGTGTTTGAACCAGGTTTTTATCAACCAGAGTTTTATGTGATTTGCTATTGAATTGTGGAGGTAGTATTTTTAGTCTGATATATTATTCCCTTTTTATGTGGTTAAGTGCAATTTACATTTATAATGGTTTTACTCCACTCTGGTATAAGGGCCCTGGTATTATTGATGTATAGGGAAGGACAATGAGATATGTGCAATGTAATGTAAATGCATGGTGATTGTATTATGTATGGTAAAGTCTATATATGTTATTGGTGTTCACTGTAGCCATATGCGGCATTGTTGCCCAAGACAAATTTCCCTCACGGGACAATAAAAGTTTAACTAACTAACTAACTAACGAATACAGAAGTCTGGCGAATCCACACAGGGGCCGCTCTTTAAGTCAGTATATATTAATGAGATAACTTTGTTAGCCTGCTGGAGCAACTGAAGCTGTTCCTTGTCTTCCAACACCATTAGTGGCTGGTGCCTTAGGATTATTGAGCCAACTGTGGCGTAATTCGGTAACAGGTCTATAGGCCAAGCCATCCTCACCAGTCTGGGTCAATGCGGCACCAAGGCCAACATCACAGGCATCCGTGTGTACTGCAAAAGTCTTCTCAAAGTCAGGCAAAATAAGGACTGGGGCACTGGTTAGCTTTTGTTTTAAAGAATCAAAAGACACCTGGCAGTCAGTGGACCACACAAATGGGGCATCCTCCCTCATGATGGCAATCATCAGCTCGGCAAAATGGGCGTACCCTGACATTAACCTATGATAGTAACTTGTCATTCCTAGGTATTGTCGCACATTTTTAACTGTCTTCGATGTGGGAAACCGTTTAATCGCAGCCACCTTACACTAGTCAGGGCCAATGCCTTCTGGCGTCACCAGGTAACCCAAGAAGCGTAAATTTGGTGTACAAAAATGGCACTTAGCCAGCTTCAAGGAGAGGCCTGTCCAAACTTTTCTTCCGAGGATGTCCATTCACAGTTCGGGCGCCATTTGTAAGGATCTGGCTAGATCCGGGTTGCTCAGGAAAGTTAATAAAACTCAGCCGACACAAAGTGAAAGTGCTGTTCACGGTTTATTTCAAGAAGGATACCATAGGGTTACATGTCTGTCATTAGAAGTGCATTAAACAGTAAAACGTCCCAAAATTGGTACCTTACATGAGACCGCGTGTCCGCACACGGAGACGTGTTCACAGAGAGAGGGACCATGCCCCTTGACCCCACATGACGTCATCATAGCCGATCATTACAATAGCCACGTGAAAAAATAAGTATACGCAATAGAAATTGTTGCCTTTTTGACATATTGTACAAGCTCTGACGTGTGTGCCAACTTTTATCAACTTTTAAGCATGCTAAGCACCTCAAAACACCACAAAATTGTATTAATGTTTGATACGTTACCATGGCAGCACTATTTGAGATATCAAACATCTTTTAACAAATTTATATCAGCCATGTCTTGACATTCTGACCAAGTGTGAAGCAAATCGGGTAAATATAAGAAGACTATTTAAAAGCGTGTTTTAATTTACACACTTCCTAATGCCAGTTGGTGGCACTATGACCATGACTCACAATAGGTCACATCCATATGATCAGCCTCCAGTATCAAACATACAGCTCAAGTTTTGTCGAAATCACTCTATTGCCTTGCCATGGAAAATCCTTCGTAATTTAGCATCTTCAAAGGCTTTGCACAATTTTTTCATGACAATTACATGAATCCCCAAGGGGGAGTATTTAAAAATGCAAAGACTGCAATTTTCAAAAAATCCACATTAATTCCAAAACTTCTTACTTCTTGTTTGGCAGAGCTAATACCTGTCATTTTGAAAATGATCTAGGTTGATGAATATATATATATATATATATATATATACTGAGTTTGTTGACTGTAAATAAAACTGACCCCAACATTTGAATCAAAAAGGGGGCGCTACAGAGCCTCTCCTCCACACCCATTTTTTAGCGTTTGTGTACTACTAAGGACCGACAACTCTGACGTGAGTGCTGATGTTAATGAAATTTTAAGCATGCTAAGGGCCTCAAAAACACCAGAAACTAACATTAATGCTTGATGTGTTACTATGGAAACAATATGTATGATATCAAAAATCCTTATCCTTATTCTGACTAAGTTTGGGGCGATTGGAGTAAAGATAAGAGGTTTATTGCAAAGTCTGTTGTAATTTACACACTTCTTGCTGCCAGTTGGTGGTGCTATGACTGTGACTCAAAAGAGTCACATCGATGTGATCAAATATACAGCTAAATTACTCATTGCATGCAGAAGATATGAGACACTTCCTGTTACCCTTTTTTTGTCATAAATCTATAGCTTCGCCATGGTGAAACTTTCAAAATATCAAAAATCCATCAGCATCGTGAATGTCTGGGCGTAATTTTGTCCATGTTTGGTGACAATCACATGAATCGCCTAGGAGGAGCATTTAAATGTTCAGAGCCTGCAATTTAAAAAAAATCCACATTAAATCCAAAACAGCCAACTTCCTGTAGGGTGGAGCTAATGACTGTCATTTTTAAAGTTGTTCGACATGAGGAGAACATGTACTGAATTTGGTGACTGTAGGTCACCCAACCCACCTAACCCAACCCACTTTTGTCAAAAGGTGGCGCTACAGAGCTAACTCTCCACGCCTGTTTCTAAGGCTTTGCCAGTGTCTAACTGCCGACAACTCTGATGTGTTTGATGGTTGCAGTCAGTGGAGAACACAAGAAAAACACAATCCATCCATCCATCTTCAACCGCTTACTCCTTTTCAGGGTCACGGGGAACCTGGAGCCTATCCCAGGGAGCATGGGATATATTTATATTACTTTATATTCAGGCGCCACTCAATGGATCGGTTTGGTCGGCGCAACCCTGAAGTCAGACTATGCCAAGACACAACAAACAATCATATCATAAAATGTAACATATAAACGAGACGAAGTGTGTGTAGTGCATTATGTATGACCGGGATATAGAACTGCAGGACGGGAACTGTAGTGTGTGGAACAGTCCATGGGCTATTGGCTGCGTGTGCACCTGCTCTGCCGACAACCAAATGGAGGGGAAGGGAAATCAACATAGTAAACACGTGTGTGGGGTACGGTACGCATGTGCGCTGTGCCCAGCAAGGATGTCTCCTTCATCACAGTCACCACTCCCGAAAAGATTGTTATATTTAAGGAATTGAAATAGTTAGTGTTTGTTTTAATGGCACAAACTGAGCACAAATGAACAATGATTATTTGGAGCGATTTGAGCGACATGGGCTGGAGAGTATGGTCACAAACCAACACCAAACCAGCAAATATATTCATTTTTGTGGCACAAATCAGCACAAACGTAGCACATACAAATGGCATAGTTTTAGTGATTATTTAATTTCATGGGGTGCCAACTTCAAGGAGATGTAACTGTCCACTTCAGCCTTTTGCATGGAGTTAAAGAACTTTAGGTAATTCAATTTAAGAGCGTCGAAATAAAATTCTCATTTGTCAATGCTTCCCCAAATTGTTATTTGTCACAATTTGTTCAAACAGCAGAAATATGATGCACATCCCCTGATTTGATTATTGAATGGATCTTTAACAAAATGTACATAAGAATTACATGGTGTTAAAATTAAACACAATTCAAAATCCATCCCTTATTGATTTGTTTATTTCAAATTTATTCATTTATAGCTGCACTGTAAAAACATCTGCTCACAGACAACCATCCCTGTGGATTGCCCAGTGGTTAAAGCATCGGAGCGCGGCACAGATGCACCTCAGTTCGCGCCCTGCTGCGTGCGGCATTAATTGTGCTTGCGTATCAGTCGGTACAAGCTCCACTTTTCGCTCCAGACCGGCTTTTTGTTTTTTTTATTTTCCATTTGTAAATCGCTTTGGATAAAAGCATCTGCTAAATGAATAAATGTAAATGTAGCAAAGCTGCCATGCAAGGCGCTAGCTTGCCATCGTGAGCAATTTGGGGTTCAGTGTCTTGCACAAAGACACGTCGGCATGTGGCGTCATGTGGGCCGGGAATTAAACCGTCAACCCTACGATTAGTGGACAACTCGCTCTACCGCCTGATTAGAATGTTTTACTCCCTTTCAAGAGACCAAAAAAATATCAGTTACTTGTCAAAGCTAGAGTTTTCACTGCATACTCTGTGGCGCTTACAGCGCTTTACAGACAGTACTGACAATGCTCACCTAGCCATTTTCATCAGGGGTATTAATGACCAATTCAAAGTGCCAAGAGTTGCTGAGTTTGTGTCCAATGCATTGCTGTATGCAAGGATATATTTCAACAGCTGCGCAACACAATTGAGCACGCTGGTTTGCCATGGCACAGACTGATGGAGCCCCATCCATGACAGGCAAAAATAAATAAACAAATAAATAAACAAAATAAATTTAAAACAATAAATTTAAAAAACCAGCCTGGTAATTGTAGTACAAAGAAAGTTAGATTAGGAAAGCGCAGATCCAGCAGTTGTTCTGCACTGCATTATACAAAAACAGGCACTGTGCAGCAAATGCTTGAAATATGAACCTGGCTGTTGTCCTGAAAAGTATCAATTACATCAGATTGTGGAAAACTCAGCTTTCTGCAAAAAATTGCATGTAGATCAATCACTGCATGCAGACCTCTTGTGGAGGAGGGCACAGCATTCAGTGGTGATGGATATGCCTCTGCTGTTGAAAACCTTATGCAGGAATTTGATCAGTGTTTTGCTGACTTCAAGGCACACCGTGACACCTTCCAGCTGATTACAGACCCCTTCTCTGATGTGGAGAGTATCCCAAGTGTGTTGCAAATTGAAATTATTAACTTGCAGTGCAATAGTGAGCTAAAAACTAAATTCAGAGAGGCACAGGGAAAAACAGACACTAGTGGACAATTTCTGAAAAAATTACCACCGTCCTTCCCAGCGATGTCTAAATTGTTCAGTTGGGTAATGTGAATTTTTGGAAGCACATATCTGTAAGAGCAACTTTTCTCTACTATGAACTTCAATAAATGCCAGTAGCTACAGGTCCAGGCTTAGTGATGACCATCTTGAAGCTGCACTCAAGGTTTCAACTGTGACTTCCATCAGGACAAATATAACTCAGCTGTATGAGCAGAAGCACTGCCAAGTGTCTGGCAAGAAATAGCATAAAGTACAAATGTATTCAAGGTGTAACAATGACTCAGGTTGAACGATATCCAAATGCAGTTTATTAAGACACAGCAGGTTAAGACAACAGACACGCATGGGTAGAAACACCAGTGCAAACAACAGTGTTAGAGGCAGACAGCAAACCAGTCCAAACGAGCAACGAGTAGAAGGCAGGTTGCAACGAGTCATACAAATGTTAACCAAGGCAGAGATAAACATGGACAGAATAACAGTGGATATAATACCACTTAGAAACACGTTGCTTGTTTGCCATGGCAAAAAAGACTTCGAACAGCGAACAAACACAAAGGGTTTAAATAGTCTGAGTAATGAGGAACCGGTGTGCTGTAATCAGTCCAAGCAAGCTGGCTCTTCGGTAATGTAGTCCAGTGGGCTCTTAAAATGGTAAATGGTATGCACTTATATAGCACTTTTTTAACCTTAACGACTCCATTAGGGATTCACACACACCAATTTTAGCAGAGCTGCCATGCAAGGTGCTAACTTATCATCAGCAGCAACTTGGTGTTCAGTGTCTTGCAAAAGGACACTTCGGCATGTGGAGTCATGTGGGCCGGGAATTGAACCGCCAACCCTACAATTAGTGGACAACCCGCTCTACCACCTGAGCCACAGCCACCCACATAGGACCACTTGGGTTATGTGGTCCTGTGTTACAACTCAGGTGAGTGAGACCTCCGGTTGCCGATTGAGGAATCTTCACCGGCGTTCGTGACACATGGATTGCATTTGATAATTCAATGCAAGTTTTAAAGAAGTTAAAATAAAGTAAGGAAAGTTTAAAAACTAATGTATATAAAAAATGTATACAGTAGAAACTGCTGTTTGCATTTTTTGTTAAGTATGACAAAAACATAAGTTAGCATAAGTTTTCATAAACATTTCCTGTAATACTTGAACATTTGAAGATAATACCAGCAGTGGCCCCAAGCCAATTTGAGTTTAAGACCCCTGCTGTGCATGCTTTGTAAGTATTTTTGGACAATGGCTTCAGTAATCAGTTTTTAAAAAAAATCCTACAGAAACAGCTGATCTTTATTTGAGGTTAATCAGAATCACTTTTGAACATGAGTTTGGATGCAATTAATTAATTCTGAGTACAGTCACAGGTCCCATTATAAAAGGGTGTGCCCATTTGTGCATCCATGATTTTTTTAAATGTATTTTTCCACCTAAAACATTTCTATTTTTCACTTGAATTTTGTTGGTTGTAATATCACATTAAAGGTGGGGAAAGATCGGACATGTTTATCTTGGTTTCCTGTTTTTACATCACAAAAACATGAGATTTGAACAGATATGTACAGACTTCTTATATCTACTGCAAAATGAGGTCTGCAGAACAAAACTGTCTACTTAATCTTTCTATACAAGTAAGCATGTGACCTAGTTGGACAAGATACTCACTTACAATACCTTATACAGGTCAGGTTAAATTCTTCATATGCCAAAAGGCCTAAACAACACTCAAACATCACAGCCAAAAAACAATGAACAAACAGGAAAGATTCTTCAGGCTTACGTCAAGATAAAAGGCAGAGTCTAATGTACATTTAGTTTTATATTTTAATACATTTTAACAGCTCTGATGGAGAGACAAATTCATTCAAGTGGATAATCTTTGAGAAAATGGCCATTTTTTTTGTGTAAGAACAGAAAACACAAGATGTGTGCGGTTGTGAAATACTAGCAGTCCTGTGCAACCTGTTTTTGTCTAGAAATGGCAGGTGAAAAGGATTATACTTCTCAAAAACTAAGAAGCCTGTACAGACATGCATAATTCCTGTCTTTTTCTTTTTAATCTTGTTTTGATCCAAGATTGTGATGGCAGATATTTTGACAACACAGTGTAGATTTTATTGTCCGACCTGTCTAACATGGAAAAAGATGGCTTGAGCAAAGAAACCATTTTAATGTAAGGACATTAATAATTTAAAAGAAAGTCAGAATCTAAACTAAACAACTGTCTGGGTAAATAAAGATAATTCTTAGTTCTTTACAAAGGACATAGAACAATAAAGAGGTCATAGATTAAAATTCTTTTTATGTTAGCTTATTTCTAACTTTTGTGAAACACATGCTGAAAGCTGATTGGCTGAAGACAATCATAAGAATTCAGCAGAGAAATATGAGCCATAGTGTTCATTTTGGGTTTTCTTGGCCTGCAATTGATATTTGACTTATATATAGGCGGCCAAGCACCAAGGGTGCATAGGAACACTATTGTTATTCTACTTTAATTATTATTATTATTATTATTATTATTATTATTATTATTATTATTATTCTGCTTCTTTGTGAAATTTGGGCCTAATTTGTCTGTTCCAACACCTACTCCACTATGCCTTGCTTACCATCTCTTACTGCTGAAAAGCTACCAGAAACTGTTAGCAAATAATGATCTGAGGTCAGTTTTGCTTTGTTCAATAAGCTTAAGGGCAAGTTTTGAAATCATGGAAACTGGTCCAAGAACAGCAACTGAAGGGATGTTCCACAATCCACCTATATTTTGAACAACTTCTGCTTAGCTTTTTAAACTATTTCAGATGTGGGCTATAGTTCATACAACTGTAGATAGTTGCACTTCAATGTATCTGTTGATCTTACCGTATACAAAGCTTAAGCGTGGTGTGACATCATCCTCAGCTCTATGCACTGAAGCAGCCATGTAAAAGATGGTCAGGAGGAAAAGGGCCCATGCTGAGAAAGACTGCCATACCTCACTTGCCATTCTTATGCCGCTACTTACTAAATTTACTACCTTTAAGAACATTCAGAAGCTTATGAAATGCATGATATTCCTTTGTTCCTGCAAGGTCCCTTCTCTGAGTCCAGGACTACTGCACTGAATGGCAGAACTGTGTGCTGTTGCTGATGATGGAATCCTTGAACATAGACTTCAACACAGCATCCTTCCACAAACAGATAAGCTTCCCAAAACACACAGTCTACTCATTTCAGCCTCCATTTGATTACAGCACCTCCAATAAAGCCTGAGAATAGAACACAAGACAAAAGTCAGGTTAGTCACATCATAAGGAGATAATTTTCTATTTGTCATTCTGTGAGCATGCCCTATCAAACTATAATTCCATAGAATATGCATAATGAATGATTGACCTGAAACACAACACTGTGTGTGCACTTTGCCAGGTATGAGTGAGACAATGACTGGGGTAATTTCACAAGAAATACACGTTTATGGAGAGATGTAGGTTTACCCTGATAAATTGTCAGTACTTTGTTTCAACGTGTTCACAATATTTTACATAAAACATAAGAAAAATCAGGAATAGTGTATCTGCTACCTTTATGACTAAATGCTATTTAGCTGACCTTTAACTAACGATGGGTTTCATTTATCACTCTCTATACTGTGCAATCGGATTTATTTGTAAATAGTTTGTAGGAGCATTTACACAAGAAATTTGGTATTCATGAAAATCCTGTAAATTCTGGAAAACATTCACAGTCATGTATGGTTCTGAGTGTGTGAAAATGTCCGCAAATAAAGACTAACTTATGTAAACCTCAAATAATCAATTAAAGAACCTATAATTCACAATGGAGTTACTGCATTTAAATTGCCAAAGTAATGTACCCCCCATATTTTTTTATTTATATACATTATCTCACAAAAGTGAGTAAACCCCTCACATTTTTGTAAATATTTGATTATATTTTTTCATGTGACAACACTGAAGAAATTACACTTTGCTACAGTTTAACGTGAGTGTACAGCTTGTATAAACCTGTGTGAAGTTGGCCCCCCACCAACGCAAAACATCAGCAAAATAGTTTCAATCGTTTGTACTGGTTTGTGCACAAATTCCCATTTGTGCTGCTTCCAGTTTTAATATATTAGGCATTTAATTTTGGTGTGATGACGTCACCAGCCCGACACATGCTCCAAGTTCATTCAAAATAGTCTCAATCGTTTGTGCCGTAAAAATTTTCGTTTGTGCTGCTTCGGTTCTGGAGATATTAGAATAATATTTATAGGTCATTCTGGGGTCACTCAGCCCCCCCACATGCTCCAAATTCACCCAAAATAATCTCAATTGTTTGTGTTCCACTTGTGCCAGTTTGTGCTGCTAAAAGTTTCGTTTGTACTGCTTCCGATTTTTTAAATATTAGGCATTAAGATCTATGAGATTATGTCACCAGCCCCACACATGCTGCAAATTCACTCCAAATAGTCTCAATTGTTTGTGCTCCATTTGTGCCGATAAAAGTTTCATTTGTGCTGCTTCTGTTTTTAAAATTATTAGACATTGACTTATAGCTGCAAATCTCCTCGGTGTGAGCACCCTTTTAGAGTCGAACTGCCGAAACAAATCATATCATTTGTTCAATATACAATTCTCTTTCTCAATATACAATCATTCACTGGTCTCTCATGATTTTAACTTTTCATTTATTTACAAGGAAAATAATCTGTTACACTTCACTCCGACCACTAGGTGTGACACTTCTGTTCACGATGCTCTTGTCAAAATTAGTGTTGATAGTATAGGAAAAGTCGACACAGTTACTGAATCAAAATTCTGGCCAGTGCAAGTACAATTTTTTAACACTGTCAGTTACAATATTATTAGTTAACTTTAATCATAATGGTAAAACCATTCAAAGAGCTAAGATTGTCAATGTTTACTGAACAGAAAACTCATTGTTAATGAGTGATGTCATCATGGACGAATGGAAGAGGACACCATTGGCAACCTGTGAAGCTCTGGTGAACGCCATGCCCAAGAGGGTTATGGCAGTGCTATTTTGTGTGGTGGCCACATAAAATATTGATACTTTGGGCCCAATTTGGACATTTTCACTTAGGGTTGTACTCACTTTTGAGCCAGCGGTTTAGACAGTAATGGCTGTGTGTCGAGTTATTTTGAGGGGACAGCAAATTTACACTGTTACACAAGCTGTGCTCTCACTACATTGTAGCAAAGTGTCATTTCTTCAGTGTTGTCATATGAAAAAATATAATCAAATACTTAAAAAAATGTGAGGGGTGTACTCACTTTTGTGAGATACTGTGTGTGTATATATCTAACAATGACATGTTTGATGATGCACCAAATAGCCTAGCAACCAGAGTGAGACGCGCAAATGTCACGACCTCGTTGCACATGCACGAGATGCGTGCCCTTCGTATGTTTACTTTGTTTTATTTTGGGATATCCACACAAGTTCAGAGATATGTGACTTTGATCTTGTGGT
>JAFFST010003177.1:1623-15581 GCA_022414735.1 Noturus placidus | reverse complement strand
AATTTCGTTCCACTTCATGATTGTGGCCCACCTGTTGTTGATTCTTCACAAAAAATTACAGTTTTATATCTTTATGTTTGAGGCCTGAAATGTGGCAAAAGGTCGAACAGTTCAAGGGAACTTTCGCAAGGCACTGTATATGGACATGACCTCAATCATTTTTGTTTACCTCAATACTGCCCAATGTGTTTGCATGCGTTTGTTTTCATAAGAATGAAATGTCACCAACATTGGCCATTTGTGCTACTGCTGTCCTCTCATCTGCTCTAGGGCTGTAAAGTTAAATTTCTTGATATTTGTCAAATTTAAGATAAAAATGTGCATTCAAATGCAAAAATTGTGCATTCAAATTTAAGATGTGTAGCATCAATTTTAATCAAAACACTGTTTTTAAAAAATGACGCAATATATTAACAATGTATTTTGAAGAAGAAAAATCTAGAACGAATAGTTCTAGTGTTTCAAATAATCAAGTCATACTCAATAATGTTGGGGATTGACCCGCTTAAGCTGCGTGAGCTGAAGCTGAACAGTGAATGAACAGGAGTAAACTGAAGCGCTATAATGACGGGTTATTTAACTCAACCCAATGCATCCTAAACACACAGTCATGTAAAAAAATAAGTACCGTGCACGCCACTAATATTGAATTAATTTAAGAAAAATATATCTGAAGTATATTCCCATTTAAATTGAATTTATTTTTTAAATACACCTGGGTGATAAGAAACAAGAAATTGTTCAACTATGACATCCTGTTTCACAGGGGTATAAATATGAGGCAACACATAGGCCAACATAACCAAGTCATTCATGACAATGGGTAAGACCAAGGAATAAAGCTGTGATGTGCGACGAAAGGTAGTTGAGCTTCACAAAAAGGTAAGTGGCTATAAGAAAACAGTGCAAGCATTGAAAATGCTCATTTCCATCATCAGGGCAATAGTTAAAAATTTCCAGTCAACTGGAAATATTATGAATCAACCTGGAATTGGACATGTGTTTATATTGTCCCAATGCACTGTGAAGAGGATGGTTAAAGTAGCCAAAAAATCTCCAAGGATCACAGTTGGAGAATTGCAGACGTTAGTTGGTCATGGGGTCAGAAAGTCTCCAAAACTACAATCCGAAATCACCTACATCATCTACTCCAGTCTATTCGTCCGTATGGAAAAATACCTCATGCCCATTGTTAAATATGGTGGTGGCTCTTTAATATTTTGGGCTGTTTTCCTGCCAGAGGACCTGCACATTTTGTTAGGATACATGGGCATCATGGACACCATCAAATATCAACAGATATTAAATGAAAACCAGACTGCCTCTGCCAGAAAGCTTAAAATGGACCGTGGTTGGATCTTCCAGTTGGACAATGATCCAAAACATACAAAGTCAACACAAAAATTATTTTTGTGGTCAGTAAACCAAGGTTGCATGACCATCCCAGTCCCCTGACATGAAACCCATAGAAAACCTGTATGCTGAACTGAAGACAGTCCATCAGCCAGGACCTCAAAATTTTAAGGATCTGGGGTGATTCTGTATGTAAGAATGGTCTCAGATCCCCTGCCATTTAGCAAGAACATCTCAAACCTCATCAGGCATTATAGGAGAAGGCTGAGAGCTGTTATCTTGGCAAAGGGAGTATTGGCTAAAAGGGTACCAATAATTATGGCACACTTATATTTAACAAAGAGATTTTTTGATAAACCTGTGTTTCATTTGATATCAATCAGTGCATTTTTGTGAATTTTATGAACAAAAAATCAAAAGGTTAAACAATAAAGACAAATTTTCACAGCCTTCTGTGCTCATATTTACCATGGGTGCCAATATTAGTGGAGGGCAGTGTAGGTGAATCAGCCTTTAACCTGTTTAATTTAAATCAGTTTCAACTTCCCAATTGTCAGTGAACAAAGCCTGTAACTGAAAGTGGGGAAAGGCTTTGCTCAATGCCAACTGGGAAGTTGATATAGGCAAGCAAAGAATACAGGATTCAAAAACACAATTAGTGCTACAGAGCCAAGCTTTCATATAAGCTAACGTGTTGTTTCCATATACTTACAGACCTGTTTGATTGGGCATTCAAGAAATCACCATATCAAAATAATGGAGTTTTTTTCCCCCCCACCCATATTCTGAAAAAACCCTTTGATGGTTACCACCACCACCTAATACTGGCCTGTCACTGAGCTATTTTAAAATTGAACATGACTCCTCTATGGCAGCCCATGTGGTGGCCTAACAAAAATAAATGGGTCAGTGTGTGAAAGATGTGGCCAAGAAGAGCAGTTGTATGTTATGTATCACAACTTGTACAGTGGAGCTCAGTGGAGCTATGAGATTAAATCAGAATACTTGGAATGCTCATGGAGATCAGTTCAGTTTCTGCACATGCACATTATCTGTATACTACACATTAAAACACTTGCTTACAGTAAATGATGAATATAAAAAACCCCATACAAACAGAGCACACAAGCACACACTACATGTTCAGCAGTATGAGGGTCATGGAGTCTGACCTCCCAAAGGCCTCATAGTAAAGGAGCAGCTGTAAGCATGGCCTGCATGTGTGCGAATGATGGTGTAGATGACAGCAGGACATAAAATTACATTCTTTTAAACAACAGAATTGAGATTGAGACTTAAGTTCAAGACTTTTCCTTCAACAACTGTAGACTGATGTAGGGCTGCAACAACTAATCAATAAAATCAATAAAAATCGATAATTAAAATAATCAACAACGAATTTCATATTTGGATTAGTTGGGTCTGTGACGTCACTGTGGATAACCTCAGTCAGTGACATCACTTCACAATGGTGAAAAGCGCATTTCTATCAATAAAAACACATCTGAAAAACAGCGGAGGTCACAGAGTGAGCGGCTCCGGGAAAAGTGCACGATACAGGTCATCCAAAACATGAGTGTTTTATATTAAGCGCATCAAACAAACTCGTAAGAGTATTAATATGGCTTGCCATGTCAGATGCATCTGCTGTTTGTGCTCCAGACATGTTTTCTTCAGTGCAGTAATTACATTTTTACGTTTATATGCTTATTTTTAAATGTTAGAAATTCATGCCAGGATTTCCGTTTTACACAAAAGGCTCATCCTGACAGCAAGACAGTCTCCATTAAACTTCACTGAATGAGCACAACGCCACACATGCACAAACAGCGCGCAATAGAAAGGAAGCACAATAACTGACTAAAATATTCATTTTGATCAAATATGTTGTTTGATGCTATATTTAGCTATACTTACAGTATCTCACAAAAGTGAGTACACCCTCACATTTTTGTAAATATTTGATTATCGTTTCATGTGACAACGCTGAAGAAATGACACTTTGCTACAATGTAAAGTAGTGAGTGTACAGTTATTTTGCGGGGACAGCAAATTTACACTGTTACACAAGCTGTACAACAGTGTAAATTTGCTGTCCCCGCAAAATAACTGTACACTCACTACTTTACATTGTAGCAAAGTGTCATTTCTTCAGCGTTGTCACATGAAACGATAATCAAATATTTACAAAAATGTGAGGGGTGTATTCACTTTTGTGAGATACTGTAGAAACAGAAGTAGTTGTATTTTTTTTAATGAAAACAATAACTGTAATTGGGTTAAAGCATCATGAAACACTAAACTACATTTTCAGAGATTTTAATAGAGGTGTTCCTAGCATCTGTTAATTTTTCATTGTAGGAGATAGCTGGTTAATTTTGAGCTTTTGTCTGCTATTTTCAACTTCCTGGTTTAAAATCTCGGTTACAGGCAGTGATGTGGCAATGTACAATAGTACTTCAATGACTTTTCAGGGTCTCAGTTATTCATGAGCCTGCATGTTCTTATTCTATGAGAAGATGCGGTCTCTTAATTATTCATGACAGAACGTGGTGCGTTCCTACAGATGTAGGAAATGAGAGGTGTTCAAATGGGCCAGAGGTGTTTGTTTCAGTGGTGTAAGAGTTCGAGTGTGCTTATTCTGGAGCGCTATGAGAATTGGAGAAAGGTGGACTTCGGACTTGCTCATGAAAGCAGTTTGCGTCTGCACAATGTTGCGGTACTCAGACCCGAGGACTTTTCTATGCATGCAAATGAGGTATTAACCATGACCGTTTACTTAGGTGGCTGGGGCTCAGGTGGTAGAGCGGGTTGTCCACTAATCGTAGGGTTGGTGGTTCGATTCCCGGCCTGCATGACTCCACATGCCGAAGTGTCCTTGGGCAAGACACTGAACCCCAAGTTGCTCCCCGATGGCAAGTTAGCACCTTGCATGCTAGCTCTGCTACCATTGGTGTGCGAGTGTGTGTGTGATTGGGTGAATGAGACACAGTGTAAAGCGCTTTGGATAAAAGCGCTATATAAGTGCGCCATTTTATTTTACCATTTACTTATCTGTTGAGCTAATTAAACTGCTTAAATCTCCACAGGCCATCGCCTGTAAAACTATACGAGAGTCCATGTTGAAGGAAAGAGCCTTCCCGCTTTTATTCAAGAAAAGCTCTAGCCTATTAGCTAACTAGCATTCCAACATTTCTCTCATCAGCCCTACCTCCGACTCGAAGAAAACAATATATTATAAAAACTGAACATACAATATATAATATAATATTAAAGCGATGTGGGCCATCATGTGTAAAATTATGCAACTAGAGTCCATGTTAAAGGGAATTACTTTGCCTTTTTATTCATGAAAAGCTTGAGACTATTAACTAATTAGCATTCCAACATTTCTCTCATCATCACTGCCGTCGTTTTATGTTTTCCTACATAGTAACACCAGGGGGTAATGATTCAAATAGACAGGGCGTAAGACCTGCAATGCTATCTAATGTGTCTCCATTTAGCCTTGGGGATTCAGGAGGATAGAAGTCCTCTGCCTCATCTGCAAACTTTGCCACTATACATCTTTTTTTTGTGTTCTGAAGGCTCACCACCCTCTTCCTCTCCTGGCTTTCCCTGCCATGCCCCCTCCCTTCTTCGCACAGCCATCTACGCCCATTTAAGATGCATTTTTCATAAAAATTGAGAGGTAGACTTGAGCTGAGAGAGGTTCCATGACCCTTTAAGGCATGTAATTGTATATAAGAAGTGATATACATTTACAGAATAAAGCAACATGTTACTGTGTTCAAATGAGTGAATGTGTGTGTTATTATAGAAAATTACCAGTTAACACTTAGTTTGTGCTTTTGTTTTTCTTTTTTTAGCATTTTTAATATAGTGATGTAACTTCTGCCTTAAAGGTTGTGGACAATCAGTTGTATATTTTGAAAACATTTTTTTTAATCCTTTGCAAATTGTATAGCATAGCCCACATTGATACATTTAATACCTTTTTCAAAGCCTTCAATTTGCACAGTGTTTCCTCCAACTAACTGATTAATCAAAGAAATAATTGACATTAATCGATTATCAAATAATCGTTAGTTGCAGCCCTAGACTAATCCAAAGCTTGTGCTTTTTGGCCCTCTTCTACACATGCTGCTCATTTCCCACTTTATGCCAGTACTAGTACTAAGCGTGCTGGGAAATTGCCTTGGCTATGGACTTAGGCTATGACCTCAAAAGACATTCTACTTACAGCAGCCCATATACACAACCTCTCCCATTCCACTCTCCAAGGGTGACCCATGAGTTCTGGGAAGACAACCCACCACTCAAATTCTCGGACAGATTTCTTTCTCAGCCCTTGATTCCCATGACCCCTGATATACAGGGAATCAGAGGTAACAGGGTCAAAGCTAAACATTAATTTTGCAACATTTAATTTTACAGATATTTTCAATAGCACTGTTTATACAGTTTATGTTTATCCAGCCTTGAGTGTATACAACAGTGATACTGCATTAACTGTGCAGCATACATCAAAATTAAACAACTCTTGGGGGCTTGTGGTTACAAAAGCATCACATACTGTACTTGTAACTCTTAATGGTAAATGAACGTTAAGTGAGATGAAGCTCTCAACAGGGATTGTTAACCCTACAAGAGGGTAGAGTCAAAGCTGTTTCCTGAGGCAGACAACATCCAGGAAGAGTAAAGTGTATTTACATTACTGGGTATTTATAAGCAGTGCTGCGGCATAAAAATCAGATTAGAATATTAGATTATATCACGATACTTAACAAGAAAAAGGCAACTGGCTATGCCTTGAAAAACAAAAAAAGCAAGGGAAAGTGTAAAAAAAAAAAAAAAAAAGCCTAGGAGAAACATGGAACAGGGGAAGGTCTTACAATGTAAAGATGCTAGGAGATAATGTTAACCCCTGAAAACAACAGTTTCTTGATTTGGGAAAGACATTTTTCTTTTGACACATATTTAGCATAGTCAATCACATTAAATAGAGGACAAAAAGCTTGCCAGTGAGTTCCACAGAACAGTTATATATTATAATATAAAACAAACATTTATTTATAATTATTTTTTCACTGTTTTCCAGTGTTTCTGGAATGGTATACGGGTGTGCTTAAAGTTTGTGAACCCTTTAAAATTTTCTATATACCTGCATAAATATGACCTAAAATATGATCAGATTTTCAAACAAGTCCTAAAAGTAGACAAAGAGGACCTAATTAAACAAATGAGAAAAATATTATAAATGCTCATTTATTTATTGAGGAAAATGAGTCCATATTACATATCTGTGAGTGGTAAATGTATGTGAACCTCTAGGATTAGCAAGTTAATTTGAAGGTGAAATTAGAGTCAGGTGTTTGCAAATCAATGACAATCAGGGCACAGTTATTCAGAAATAATCTGATCGGATTTCAGATATTGGATTGGATCCAATCTTGAAAATAGGTTGTTCAAAAGAAGAAAATGATTCTGAAATAAGATTAGATCATGTAATCCAATCTTGCTTTTGATCTGGATCAAATCTCCAGTATGTGTTGTTCAAATGTTTTTAGTAGGATTGGGATACCTGTTATCCAAAACATCTGGATTGTCCTGACCCAGCAAAAGGGTGCATTCAAGGAGCATTTCAGGAACAAAATGTAATAAAGCTACAAAACTGGTAAAAAAAATACAACATTTGTATCATGTAGTATATAAATGTATTAATATTTTACACTTGATTTGTTTAACTGTTAGTGAAAAAGTGCACATAAAGCTACCATCTAAGCCTTTCAGTATAGTAAAGTAAAAATGAAAAAAGATGTTGTCCTCATAAATAATCCCCCAAAACAGCTGTCAATGTCGAACAAAATATTATTTAATTTTAACTGTCATTTGTCACTGTATATAAATAACAAGGACACAATCATCAAAGATGAACCAGTCAAAAGTAGTTTCTAACAACTGCATCCCTTATTGCTCTCCACACGTGGAAGACTTTTTTTTTTGAAGAACATTCTTATTTTGTTAACTATTGAACATTTAGACTTACGATTTAAAATGTGTGTTCAAAATATCCCCAATGTATTTGTGAATAATGTATATTTCTGTTTGTAGTTATACTTCTGAACTACTTGGCCCAGGTTATAAAAGCTTACAAAAACTCTCTCTAAAAGAGATTGGACTCCACCAAACAACAGTCATACAGATTCTGTTCAAATGGAGGAAATTCAAGACCATTGTTACCCTCGCCAGGAGTGTTTAACAAAGATCACTCCAAAAGAAAGACATGTATGTTTGGTGAATGGAAAACTGCATTCCAGCATAAGAAACTTATCCCATCTGTGAAACATGCCACTGATAGTATCACGGTTTGGGCCCATTTTGCTGCATCTGGGCCAGGACTGCTTGCCATCATTGATGCAACAATGAATTCTAAATTATACCAGCAATTTCTAAAGGAAGCAGTTCATGTGAGGAAACCCACCATCATCCCAGAATTGAAATTGTTCTGTACTGAGGAACAATCTAAAATTCCTCCAAGCTGTGGTGCAGGACTGATAAACAATTATCAGAAATGTTTAGTTCCAGTTATTGCTGTACAAGGGGGTCATGCCAGATACTGAAAGCAAAGGTCCACATACTTTTGCCATTCACAGATATATTGTAATATTGGATCTTTTTCCTCAATAAAAAATGACCAAGTACAACATTTTTGTCTCATTTGTATAATTGGGTTCTCTGAATCTACTTTTAGGACTTGTGTGAAAATCTGATGATGTTTTCATATTAATGCAGAAATATATAAAACTCACAAACTTTAAATTACCACTGTAGACCCTGTCCCCTTCCAGTTTAAAGCCAAATATAAAAACAGATATGAATACTTTGAGCACTAAACAGACACAGATTCAAATACAGATAATGGCATTGCATTACACCCCCATAAAATTTCATTTTTATCAGTTTATACTACATTAAATGGACTTTCAAATATGATCCACTGGTGCTGAAGCAAAATACCTTCTGGTAGCTTTCATCTATACACTTTTATACATTTTAAAGATTTTCTAATTGAAAAGATTACCTCTGGCTGTAGTGTCACTGATTTTGCACAGATTGCCCAAGGTTGCACGCCAGAGACAGAAACTGCAGAATATTTCATCAACCAGACAAACCCTTTCTGACAGCCTCACAATGATGGCCTCATATTGTTGAGGCTCCTGTTCTTACAGATCTGACCCAATAAAAACACAGCTATCAGCACATCAATCTCTTTCTTTCCATAACCTTCCTAGAATT
Source organism: Noturus placidus (assembly GCA_022414735.1). Taxonomy (NCBI): domain Eukaryota; kingdom Metazoa; phylum Chordata; class Actinopteri; order Siluriformes; family Ictaluridae; genus Noturus; species Noturus placidus. The sequence goes on along the minus strand of JAFFST010003177.1, from coordinate 6,929 downwards.
TTTTTTTTTTTTACTTTTTATTCCCTCAATCTCTACCTCTTTAGGAAAGTAGGTAAGAAAACTTTGTAGTCCTTTGCACTAATTTTTTCTGTATTACAACTTTGTATTTATTGTTTATGCATTTTAGGTTTGTTTGTTTTTTAACATCATGCCAGCTTCTATGGCTATTTTCATGGCGAGAAATGACTAAGGGACGCCATATAAGGTTTGTAAAATCTATTTTTCCTAAAAACCTTTCCTAAAAAATTGCATTAGGTTTGACTTTGTTAAACATTTCTTCCAGAGCATTGACTGAATAAAAAAAAAAGTTTCTCACTGGGTTAAAACCAGTACAGTCTAATAAAACGTTTCAAGGATAATGGATTCTGGCAGAAGGTAAATGTTGGTGAATCTTCTCTTAATATTAAAAAAACTGTCTCATCCTGGAGTGACCTAATCGACAGCAGGTCTAGACAATCTGGTTCCAGTGATTTGAAACAAAAGAAACATTTTTCTTTTGTCAACAGTAGGGCTGATTTCATGGATTTTGTTCATGGATTTAGGTCAGTGGGAGGAAATCTGCTGATAATGCTTCATTTGAAGCAGTGTCTGCTTCTTTATTTCCCGGGATTCCATAGTGTCCAGGTACCCAGCAGAAGTAGATATTACAATTTTGGGCCTCCAGATCCAGCAATTTGCAAAGAATTTTTACAAGCATAGGTGATCATTTTTTAGGGATAACATTGCTTGAAGACATGATTTTGAATCTATAATTATCAGAAAATTTTTCTGTTGCATAATCTTTATGAAGTCCAGTGCCAAGATGATAGCATTTTCCTCTGCTGTAAAAATTGAGCTGTAGTTGGAGATGGATATTGCCAATTCTTTTTTTGTGTGTGATTGATCACGAATGCAGATGACACATGTACTGTGTCCAAGATTAGAATATACAAGTTCCTGGCTGATCCATACACTATACATGCAGGCATGTCAAATTGGTGTTCTGCAGAGATTTAAAAGAACTCAACTTTATGCGTCCCGTTTTGTTTTAGCTAAAACCTTTAAAATGTTCATGGATTTAAGACATTTATCATTTAAAATCTTCATGTGAGGGATAAAACTCAGTTTACTGTCCAGAGTTTTGGTCTTTGTAAATTTCAAACCATTTGATACTGACCAGGCCTGCATTTTGTTCATTGTAAGATGGATTTTCTGTTGAAAATTATTCGTGCATTTGCCTCTGTAGAAAATGCCAATGTCATTCACATAAAAACTGTAATGGATATCCGGCCCGACGGCTCTTGTGATGCCGTTGATTTTTAAACTAAAGTGTAACTGATAAAATGCTTCCTTGTGGTTCGCCTAGTTCTTGTTTATGTAGGTCAGATAGGGTATTACCTACTCTGACTTTAAAATGTCTGTTTGATTAAAAAAAAAAGGCATAAAAATGAGTGTCCTCCAAAACAAAGTTGATATAAATGCTTTAAAATACCAAACTTCCAAGTGGTGTCATAAGCTTTCTCCAAGTCAAAAAAGCCGGGGCGGCTGTGGCTCAGTCGGTAGAGTGGGTAGTCCACTAATCGTAGGGTTGGTGGTTGGAATCCCGGCCCGGGTGATCCCATGCCGAAGTGTCCTTGGGCAAGACACTGAACCCTAAGTTGCCCCTGATGGCAAGCTAGCACCTTGCATGGCAGCTCTGCTCCCATTGGTGTGTGAGTGTGTCTCATTTGTAAGTCGCTTTGGATAAAAGCGTCTGCTAAATGAATAAATGTAATGTAAATGTAAAAAAAAATTAATATTAATGAAGTTATCATTTTTATTTACAGACAAGACCACTCTAGCACAATTCTGAACAAGAATTAATCCTAGGCTTTCTATCCATGTGCCTTTGGCTGTAGGTGTTTTTGTAAATCTCTTTCTTTTTGGGTCCCTATAAAGCACTACTGACGTGAATGATCAGCAATCGGCTAATTATAATAGACATTGTAACTGCCACTACCATATGTGTGGTTATGGAGGAAAAAAAGGGGGGGGGAGGGGGGTATTCCTGTGAATTTCAAGTATCCTGTTAGTATGACAAACCTACACTGTGATTTGGGGGGGGGGGTAAAATCAATAAATAAAATGAAATAAAATAAAAGCACGAAATATGCCATTTTACACCTTGCGGCAGATAACGTCTTGCTGCGGTGAAGAGTCTCATGGAGTCTCCACCTGCCCCTTCCCCTACTGACACCAGACTCAAATAGAGCGCTCGCAATAGCAAACCTCACGTAGGCAAAAGCATAACCCGACATGCAAGATGTATTAATTAAATATGAAATACTCCCGTTTCACACACCAGGGAAACACCCGTCAATCAGGGATAACAGCTACCAGTTAACTAGGCAATACCACGTAATCTGTACAAAACACTGAGGACTCACTTTAGTCCAGGCTTGCTTTCCAGTGCATTCTTCAAAGCAGTCGAGGGAGATAAAAAATCCTCTTTGCTGGTTGGATATAGACGCCAGACTGCAACAAAAAAACGGGGCAGGCGTGAGCAGGATTAAGCACGGTTAACTGTCGAGTGCCGTTCTGAGCACGCTGCATACGTGTGGCGTGTGACTGACATGGTGCTCTGCCCCGCCCCTCACACAAAAGACTGGGAAGGTTTAAGAGGCAGGGAGAAGGGTGTAAAGGCGAGATATACCAGCAACGCAAAAGAAAAAAGATTTCGCAGCTTCATTTCAGATTTGCTTAAACCCTATTCAGACGCATTATATTTACATTGTGACCTGAGTATTCCGCGAAGTGAGCTATTTCGATAAACCAGGCTTATTTCAGCAAGCTTGGCTAATTTCAGTCCATTTCTGTTCCACAAACGAATCAAATCGTAAAACCAGCCGAGTTACTATGAGAACATATACTTCTGGATAACCCTTATCCGTATCTGGTTGGATTTAATGTTGATAAAGGGTGCGCCTCAATTGGCTCCCTAGTTCAGTAGTCAGGGCACTGATAAAGGGAGTCGCCATTTTAAGGGCTATCTCAATCGCAAAATCCTTCACTGGAACGTTCAGGTCCTAAAAAAATACCCACAATTCCCCGCAAAAACCAGGGCACATGGATGCTCCCTTAGACATGTAAATACATAGACGCCTCTTTGGCCCGTTGCAGCGGTACGTCAACACGTCCACCATATTGATCAGGGCAAGACTGTACTATAAACAAATACAAATAATCGTGGGAGTTGCGTTTCTTCTGGATAAAAAGCAAAAATAACGTTTACATTTCTCACCCAATTTTAATGGCTTATGATCTAAAGCAAAAATAATAATTGAAAAAGTATATAAAAAAGGACTGTCTCAATTTACTTAAAATTTTGACAGCTAGACTTGGAAAATTATTCATTGTCATAAGGAATTGTGAAAACTCACGTTTGTCAAGCATAGATCTGGCTTATTTTTCTTGAATAATAATTGTGGAGATGTCCCTAATGTAATATAATTTAATGTACATGAAATGTGCATACAGTTCTGTCCATCATTTTAGCTTTTCTTGTCCTCCAGGTCAGAAAACAGCTTGCTCACTTTGAAATACTGAAAAAAATCTAAATAATTTTTAAGTGCATTTTTAAGTACTAATAATTGACCATCATTGAGAAAATGGAACAAAATTGGCAAATACAAATCAAATAGTGAGACACTGGCAGTCAGACTGCTTTAATATTTTTATTAGCAATAAAAGGATACAGATATACTCAAAAACCGACAATTGTAAAGATAATTATAAGATAATCCTTTATGGTAAAACATTTACATTTACAGTTACAGTGGTAAAACATACATGTGAAATTAATAATAATAATAATAATAATAATAATAATAATAATAATAATAATAATAATAATAAATATGAATAAATTGATAATAGCAAATAGTATATGTAGCATACAGTAGTATAAAACAGTCGATAATAAAATAAAAATAGTACGAAACAGTGAGTAGTGAATAGCATGATAATATAATAGTATTAGTATAATACTAATGCTAATAATAATAATAATAATAATAATAATAATAATAATAATAATAATAATAAGGGTAATAATAATAATAATAATAATAATAATAATAATAATAATAATAATAATAATAATAAACAAGCCATGATTTGATGACAAGCTATCAAATCATTATAGCCTATCAATACACCTACTCTTTGGAGATGAGTCAGGAAACTGAAGACAGATGGGTTAGCCCCCTGTCTAATCCTGAGAGTCTGACCCATCCTGTCAAAGTAGTTTGGCTTGAAGTGCTCACTGCATAGCATGGACTCACTTGTGAGAAAACCTTCCCTACAGCTCCTTCCCGCTGCCTCTTCAACTGTTTCTCTCTGGGAAACCTTCAAAATGTGATAAAAGTTAGCTAGCCAACTAACTAAAGTAAGATTCACAATACTGGAGCATCTCAAAAAATTAGAAGCCTTTTTTGTGTTAATCTTGATGATTACAGCTTACAGCACATTGAAATAAAAAATCCAATATCTCAAAATATTAGAATAAAGAATTTATAATACATAAATGTCAACCTTCTGAAAAGTATGTTAATTTATGCAATTTTAAACGAATAACTGCATCAATGCAGCATGGCATGGAGGCAATTTGCCTGTGGCACTGCTGAGGTGTTATGGAAGACCAGGTTGCTTTGATACTTGTCTTCAGCTCCTCTGTATTGTTGGGTCTGGTGTCTCTCATTTTACTCTTGACAATACCCCATAGATTCTCAATGGGGCTCAGGTCAGGTGAGTTGGCTGGCCAATCAAGCACAGTAATACCATGGTCAGCAAACCAGTTACTAGTAGTTTTGGCACTGTGGGCTGGTGCGAAATCCTGCTGAAAAAAAAAATCAGCATCTCAGAAAAGCCTGTCAACAGAGATGCATGAAGTGCTTTAAAATCTGCTGGTAGACAAGTTCATCGACTCTCGACGTGAGAAAACACAGTGGACCAACATCAGCAGATGTCATAGCACCCCACTGACTGAGGAAACCTCAAACTGGATTCAAGCAACTTGGATTCTGTGCCCCTCCACTCTTCCTCCAGACTCTGGGACTTTGATTTCCAAATGAAATGAAAATTTTACTTTTATCTTCCCCATGATTGTGGTTTTGTGTACTAAGCAAGACTGAGAGATTAAAGGCTCAGGAAACTTTTGCAGGTTTTTTTTTTTAGTTAATTAGCAGATTAGAGCTCTTCTCATGTCGATATTTCTGGATTATAATTTTTTTACTCTAATATTTTGAGATACTGGATTTTTGATTTCCATGAGCTGTAAGTCGTAATCA
>JAFFST010003173.1:3726-17286 GCA_022414735.1 Noturus placidus | reverse complement strand
CCCCCGCCCCATAACCCCGGCTAATACTAACTATTGCTGGTTGTATAGATAATATAAAAACCCAACAAGAGGCATAAGACAATATAACCTATGATTTTTAATCAACAGTGAGTCTCCTGTAAAAATACTATATCAGAGCCTTTAAAAGTCTCAAACATACAAAAACCTTAGATCTCTTAACAGGACTAGCCACATCTATGAAGCTCCAACTAACAAATCTCAAAAGGTGTGCCTGTCAAAAATAAAGTAAACCATAGGTATATAAATAGTCAATTAGAGCCGGAGTGATCCCCCCCCCCCTCCCTCACTTTAATCCAACTCATGCGCAAGTCATTTATGTTATCATTTATGTCATCATTAATAATAATAGTAATAGATTTTGGCTCGATTCCTGTCACGGCTCTGTGTGTGCAGAGTTTGCATGTTCTCCCTGTGCTGCCGGGGTTTCCTCTGCGTACTCTGGTTTCCTCCTCAGTCCAAAGACATGCATGGTAGGCTGATTGGCGTGTCTAAAGTGTCCATAGTGTATGAATGGGTGTGTGAATGTTTATGTGAGTGTACCCTGCGATGGATTGGCACTCCACCTTGTACCCCATGCTCCCTGGGATAGGCTCCAGTTTCCTGATGACCCTGTAGGATTAGAGGTATAGATGGATGGATAGATGGATGGATGGATGGGGAAGACATCACAAGGTTGCGATGGACTTGAACAGGAAATATTACAAGCACATCACACACAACACTGTTACCAAACTTTTTAACAAATTCAAAAAGACTGGAAGTGTTGCGCTGAGAAGTGGGTGTCCACAAATATGTACTGACGAAGGCACAACCGACATGCAGCTGTTTTACATAGTCCCCTATGTATGTAGACTTTTAATATTTAATATTTTGTATACAGTGGACATAAAACGTCTACACCTCCTACAGGGTTCTCTGATGTAAAAAATTAAACCAAGATAAATCATGTGACATCTTTTTCCACCTTTAATATCAGATAGCAACCAACAAGAAAATGACACACAATAATACAAATATCTCACCAATGCATCACTGAATAGATTTTGATTACCCCAAATAAAGATCAGCTGTTTCTTCTTGGTTTCATCAGACAGCTGAAGCCATGGTCCTCAAAGAGCTCACAAAGCATGTATACATCTGTACCATGGGTCACTGTGAAGACTACCAGCAACAAGTGGATGAAATGGGGCACCACATTACCAAGAATAGGACGTCGCTCCAAAATTGACAAAAGGACGAGATGAATAATTATGAGAGAGGCTGCAAAGAAACCTATGGCAACATTTAAGGAGCTGCAGGAATATCTGGCAAGAACTGGTGACTTCCTGCATGTGACAGCAGTCTCTCATATTCTTCATATGTCTGGGCTGTGAGGTAGGGTGGCTAGATGGAAACCCTTTATCTCTTGCTCAAAAAAAAATCCAGTACTGCTTAAATTTTTTACCAAAAAACCTATATACTGTACATACAGTCATCCTAAACCATGTGGCAAAACGCTATGGTCTGGTGAGACCAGCTTTTTGAGCATAATTATAAAAGATATGTTTGGCACAAATCATTGGACAAAGTAACAGTCATAAATACTAGGATTATTTTTGATAATTGGATGCAAATCCTTTGCAGTCAATGACTGCCTGAAATCTGGAATGCATGGACATCACCAAATGCCAAGTTTCCTCCTGTCACGATTTGGAATTTAGAGGCAGATGCAAGTGCAGAATATAAGTGAAACGTTTAATAAAGTAGCAAACAAAGCACACCACAAGACTTACATGGATCAAAGATCATGTTAACATAACATGAGCATAACATGATACACCCACTCCCCAATGCGCAATTCCTGAGGTGGGTAAACTGTTCATGAGGGGCTCATGGATCCCCATAACAGATGTCCCTATGCATTTCAGAGTTCTATAGTGTGTCCTCCCTCACGGGGCTGGATAGAGGACACTTTTTGTGTTCACTGAGGTTCAGATATGGGTACTCTTCCGCACCATAGAGAGATGACGTGATATCCCTGGCCGGGATTGAGCGTGGAGTTATGGCTACTGTGCAGTCTACGGTGGGGAATGAAGCCCAAGGTGGCGCCCGACGGGGGAGCAATGTTCACCATGAAGGTAGGGGTGGAGCGAAGTTCTCCACGAGGCCAGAGGGGGGAGTGATGCTCTCCACGAAGCATGTCCTCCGTGGAGCAGGAAAAAGGGAGTGACCTACGGTGCGAATCAAAGAAAAGGAGCAACGTCTTCAGCGGATCATGGATGGCGGAGCGATGTTCTCAGCAGACCAGCATGGCGGAGCGACGTCCACAACCGAGCAGGAAAGGGGAGCGATGCCCTCAGTGGAGTAGGAAGGTGGAGTGATGTCCGAAGATGATCCTGGCATAGAGACGTCCAAGGCGGAGCAGGGAAGCAAAGTGGAGCTCTTGGCCACACACGAGGCGGAGCAACTTCCTCAGCTGAACAGAGATGCTGAGCGGCGTCCTCATTCGAGCAGGGATGTTTGACAGATGATGTTGTATGCTTTGGAACATGAGCACTTCCTTTCCTTCTCCAGACTCTTTTCTCTTTAACATTCTGGTACAAGTTAATTTAGCTCCATGGTTTTGAGAGTTCCCATGAACAGCTACAAAATGTAAATAGTGTGCTCTCATTTGTAAGTCGCTTTGGATAAAAGCGTCTGCTAAATGAATAAATGTAATGTAAATGTAAACCCAATAGAAAAGCTCTGGTGGGATTTGAAGATTTTTTTTGGGGTGGCTGTGGCTCAGTCGGTAGAGCGGGTTGTCCACTAATCCACTAATCGTGGGGTTGGCGGTTCGAATCCCGACCCGGGTGATCCCATGCCGAAGTGTCCTTGGGCAAGACACTGAACCCTAAGTTGCCCCCAATGGCAAGCTAGCACCTTGCATGGCTGCTCTGCTACCATTGGTGTGTGAGTGTGCTCTCATTTGTAAGTCGCTTCGGATAAAAGCGTCTGCTAAATGAATAAATGTAATGTTATGTAAATTCAACTTCAAATTTTAATTGGAATCAACCCCAGACATTTTATCTCCTTAACTGGTCATGCAATAATGAGGAAACAGGCAACACCTGGCAACACCATGAAACTGCTTATCAGTCAATTGTGCAATTATTTTGAGCTTGTGAAAATGATGGGATTCTGTAATAAAATCCTGTAATTCATAAATGGTTGATCCAATATATTTTTGTTAAACCACTTGAATTAAAACTGAATGTCTACACTTCAATCACCTCTCGATTACTTCATTTCAAGTCCATCATGGCGGTGTACAGAGGCAAAATTTTGAATATTATTTGCATGTCCAAATTCTTATGGACCTGATTGTACATTGTATATTATACATTGATAATCTGGGTGTCACATATTTCCGCCTCGTGCTTATCACCTCATGCGGAGGTTCTCAGCATGCATAGCAGTTCTCACCACTACGGCACATACTGTACTTCAGAATTGTCAAGTGTTTGTTTACACTGCCTTGTGGGTTTTGTTTTGGTCCATGTCTTGTCTCCTGCCATGTCTTGTCATTGGTTGTCTCCTTAGTGTGTCATGATTACTTTCACCTCTACTGTTTGCCCCTTAATTAGTTTATGTATTTAAACCCTAGTGTTTCTTTATTCAGGTCGAAGTAACATTCAGTGTTTGCTCACCTAACACTACCAACCCTTTAAGCTATCTATTTATAATCTGGTTTTGATTTAGCTTCGTTACTTGGTTTTTGGATTTTTGATTTGCTCTGCGATTGTGGTTTGCTGATCACCTGACTATTGCTTGTTTTCTGTGTATGTCTCTGCCTCACGATTTGGATTTGTTTGCCAGCTCTTTAAATAAAAGCTAACTGCATTTGCATCAGCTTCTGTCTACCTTTCCGGACACTCTGTACTGTATGTGCAATGTACATCATATAATCTCTTACATATATTTATGACTAATATTGCATATTATATGTACAGTGGTGGTTGAAAGTTTGTGAACCCTTTAGAATTTTTCTGCATAGATGTGGCCTAAAACATCATCAGATTTTCACACATGTCCTAAAAGTAAATAAAGAGAACCAAATTAAAATGAGACAAAAATATTGTACTTGGTCATTTATTTCTCAGTACGGAACAGCTTCAACTCTGGGATGTTGGTGGGTTTCCTCACATGAATTGCTTGCTTCAGGTCCTGTCACAACATTTCTTTTGGATTAAGGTCAGGACTTTGACTTGTTCATTCCAAAACATTAACTTTATACTTCTTTAACCATTCTTTGGTATAATGATTTGTGTGCTTAGGGTCGTTGTCTTGTTGCATGACCCATTTCCTCTTGAGATTCAGTTCACGGACACATTTTCCTTTAGAATTCGGTGGAATACGTCAGAATTTATTGTTCCATCAATGATGGCAAGCCGTACTGGCTCAGATACAGCAAAACAGGCCCAAACCATGATACTACCACCACCCTGTTTCACAGATAGGATGAGGTTCCTATGCTAGAATGCCATGTTTTCCTTTCCCCAAACATAATGCTTCTCATTTATGTCCACAAAACATCTTTCTAATAGCCTTCTAGCTTGTCCAGATGATCTTTGAACTACAGAGGGGCAACAATGTTCTTTTCTGGAGAACAAAGGTGTTCTCCTTGCAACCCTGCCATGCATATTGTTGTTCAGTGTTGTCCTGATGGTGGACTCATGAATTCATGAAAATGTTTCAGAAAGCAGCATATTACTAAGAGACCACTTTATAGGCAAAAAAATATAATAAAGGCTGCTGGGTTTTGCTGCAAAAATAAGAAGCAAGTGCAACACACAAAGTCTCCAGAAGAACTGTGGCTGTTCCAGCAAGATGTTCAGTAAAATTAACCATCTAATCATATCATCATATTGTCTAATCATAATCGTCTAATCACAGTATATACTGTAAGGAGCCTCCCAAAAAGGCCTAGTCCTTCAAGAGCAAGGATGGGTCGAGGCTCGGCAATCTGTCATCTGGTGCATCAGTGAATAATCCAACACTTTGAGAACAACATTCCCCAAAGACAAATCGGTAGGATTCTGTCCGTTTCACCTTCTACAGTGCACAATATAATTAAAAGATTCAAAGGATACAGTCAAATCTCAGTGTGTAAAGTGCGAGGCAAAAAACCACTTCTGAATGCGTGTGATCTCCGATCTCTCAGATGTCTCTGTCTTAAAAACAGTCATGAGTCTGTAATGGATATCCTGACATGTGCTCGGGAATACTTTGGTAAACCTTTGTCATGTCGACACCATTCGCCGCTGCATCCACAGATGCAGGCTTTAGTATGCAGTCTCATCTGAGATGGACAGTAGCATAGTGGAATCCTGTTTTGTGGTCCAACAAGTCGACATTTCAAATAGTTTTTGGACAAAAACAGACATCATGTTTTCAAAGCGAAAGAGGAAGGACCATCCAAGCTGAAAAATTTGCTGTCCCCTCAAAATAACTCAACACACAGCCATTAATGTCTACACCGCTGGCAACAAAAGTGAGTACACCCTAAGTGAAAATGTACAAATTGGGCCCAAAGTGTCAATATTTTGTGTGGCCACCATTATTTTCCAGCACTGCCTCAACCCTCTTGGGCATGGAGTTCACCAGAGCTTCACACATTGCCACTTGAGTCCTCTTCCACTCCTCCATGACGACATCACAGAGCTGATGGATGTTAGCGACCTTGTGCTCCTCCACCTTCTGTTTGAGGATGCCCCACAGATGCTCAATAGGGTTTAGTCCACCACCTTTACCCTTAGCTTCTTTAGCAAGGCAGGGGTCGTCTTGGAGGTGTGTTTGGGGTCGGAAGCCACACTGTATATATACACAGGAAAAAGCCTTTGCTTTTTAGAAGAAGCACCTCATAGAATGATGGTAAAATGTTATGGTTTGGGGTTGCTTCGCTGTCTCAGGTGCTGGACAGCTTGCATTCAGCGATTCTTTTAGTATTCAATATTCTTTTATTAACTTTGTTCATTTGCATAATGCTACAGTTTGCACTTCTGGAAGAAAACTACATTTTTGTTGTAGAGTACCTGCCTGTACTGTGCAATGACAATAAGGTTGTATCAACCATAGTTATTGAGTCCAGTCCAGAATCAGCCATGCATGCCCAAGCCATGCACTACCTCCCCATGCTTGACTGATGAGCTCATATGTTTTGGATCATGAGCAGATCCTTTCAGGTTAAGTCCCTCACTTTACTTTATAGGCTAATCTTGGTTCCACAGATTTTGTGGCTCATCTCTGTTTTTCTTTGCGAATTCCATTATTGCCTTCTTATTCTTGCTGATGAGATTTTTTCATTTTATTGTATGGCTTGTATATTTTATGGTATGGTGTGTATATTTCTGCTCTCAAAGTCTTCTTTGAATGGTGGATTGTGATACCTTCACCTCTGCCCAGTGGAAGTTGTTTTGGGTTTTGGGTTTTGGGGTTTTTTGTCACAGCTCTCAAAATGTTTCTGTTTTCTGTTCCATGCCTGGTTGTTAGTACAGTAGTAGTTTTCTTCTTTTTCAGGACATTCCAAATTGTTGTATAGGCTATGCCCAATGCTTGTGCAGTGGCTCTGATAGATTTTCCATCTTTTTTCAAAATGGCCTGATTTTCTCCCATAGATAGCTCTCTGGTCTTCATGTTGGTTTATCCTTTTAAACATCAAATGCTGTCTTCTCAGATCAAACTCAGGGCTCAAACCAAGAGTAGACCTTCATAGTTATTTATTGTTTAAACAGTCAACCTATCTGGGCACACCTGGACAACAAAAACACCTGTCAGTCAGGTGTTCCAATAATTTGATCTCTTGAAAAATAGGTGGGTTCAAATAAAACGAGCCATGTTCTATTCAATTCAATTCAATTTTATTTGTATAGCACTTTTTACAACAGACATTGTCTCAAAGCAGCTTTACAGGAATATAAACACAGTATACACATAGTAAAGATGAGAAATTATCCCAACTGAGCAAGACACTGAGTAATGGCAAGGAAAAACTCCCTAAAGTGTTAAGAGGAAGAAACCTTGAGAGGAACCAGACTCAGAAGGGAACCCATCTTAATCTGGGTAACAACAGACATTCTTAAAGAGATAATTATTTATTTATATGTTATATGTTTGGCTTAGAAGAAGCCTTTGTCCCAGCAGTCTGGATTTGGAGTAGATGAGAGCTCCATCCAGAAGTAGGACCTCTGAGACCAATCATGCAGGTCCGGAGAGCAGAAAGGACCAGGATCTCCAACATCTCCATAAACTCATGTGTAGCTCGGCAGAAGGAGAGAGGAAGAGGAAAGATTGTTAAGACTGGGAACTGGCATAATGGAAAGTCTAGTCAGGGTAGGCTAGAGTGAATAAATATGTTTTAAGTCTAGACTTAAACACTGAGACTGTGTCCTGAACACTAAATGGAAGACTGTTCCATAACTGTGGAGCTCTATGAGTGAAATAGTTCTATGTTCTATGTCTAGGGTTTATGTAAAACCTTATAATTGAGCATTTATTCTGTTCCTTAAATAATTACATGACAAACTATCAATTTAACTGTATATATCATGCAGTGATTTAAAAAAAACAGTTCCTCATGCACCCCCTCAAAATTAATTTCTGGCAACACAACTGTTTATGGAGGTGAAATAAACTGTAAAACAAACCCAAGATTTCAGCACATAGCACACTTACAGCAACACGTACATTTACATGTCAGTTCTTTATTGCTTCTGGTGTATGATTTTGTGAATTGTTGCACAAATAACAATGTAACACAAGGTACAATTTCACACTTTAAGCTTTTTTTCTGTTCAGTATAGGATATACTTCCTAAAGCAGAAGCATACTTTTATTTCTGAAATGATTTCTGAGTAGAACTGTGGTTTACTAAGCTCACTTATGTGGCAGGAAATACACACACACATACCCATACGCGCGCGCACACACACACACACACACAGGCTATATGTGTTATTAATAAATGAACACAAAAGCAAAGTTAATTCACAGCATGTAAATATTAATCACGACTCATATACATTTTCTTTCTGTAATAATATTACAATAATATTCTTATTGCAATAAAGTTATTTCACATGAACTGAACAATAAGCTGAGAAACTTTCACAACATGCTCTCAGGTGCAATAATGTTAATCTCTCAAGATCGTGTTCCCGGTTCAATCTTCAATTCAGTAATTAAGAGTTCAGTTCCATCACCAGGAACTATTTTTGTGAGTCTTTATTTGCAGCTCACATTCATCCCAAATGTTTACTAGTGTATAACATTTTTAAAAAATGAAGGAGTATTTTAAAACATGTGGTCTTTTACCACACACACACACACACACACACACACACACACACACACACACACACACACACACACACACAAACACGTTAATCTCAGTATTCATTATTTGTTTGGGGGCATGAACACAAGTTTGGTCCTAACACACAATGTTCATTCTTCTCTCAGTGACTAACATTAACACCGACATGACTGCCACTGAAAGGCCACAGGGCATGAACAAGACATTAATAATTTACATAAAAACGTCTTGTTGAAAGCGTGTACCTGCCTGTAGTGTGTTTTACACTCCATATTACTAATGTGAATTTTATCAACTGTCATCAAAGAGAAGTGTATAGTCTATACACAGAGTTTGCTGTTTAAGCATTTAGTTTTCGTCCATTTCTGTCCAGTATATAACCAGCTGTGGTGTAGATACTGTAAGCTGTATGCTATTGCAGAAACATGTTCGGTGTATTTACTGTACAACAGCAGAATATCGTATCCAGCAGAGTGAATGGAAGTATAATAGTGCCAAGTGTCCTGGCATGTTGATAATATAACCTGAATAAAAACTTATCGCAATAACAATACTTGATTTTTTCTGCCCAGCAATTTGACACAAATCAGAAAAAAAACTATTAAAAATATTAGTGCTTGAATTAATTTCCTCTTCAATTCATCCTCACAAATTCAGGCTGCAAAAACTCAGGTCTTTAAATTCAGGTCTTAAAATTCGGGTCTTCACATCCGGGTCTCACAGGAAGAGCAGTGGATTGCCGATAGTATTATTACATGCTGCACAGAAGTATAGTAAAGTATCTCACTGCGCTGTAAATAAATAAAGAATAGCTAAACTTACCCCTTGGTTCATCTTCTGTTTCACAAAGTAGAAAGAAGTACAATCCACAAAAAAGTACAATCCACACCACAACCACCAACGCATTGAGCCGGTTCTGAGCAGCATGTAATAACACTATCGGCAATCCACTGATCTTCCTGTGAGACCTGGATGTGAAGACCTGAATTTGAAGACCTGAATTTGAAGACCTGAATTTGAAGACCTGAATTTGAAGACCTGAATTTGAAGACCTGAATTTGAAGACCTGAATGTTAAGACCCGAATTTTAAGACCTGAAATTTGAAGACCTGAATTTGAAGACCTGAAATTTAAGACCTGAATTTGAAGACCTGAATTTGAAGACCTGATTTTGAAGACCTGAATTTGAAGACCTGAAATTTAAGACCTGAAATTTAAGACCTGAGTTTGAAGACCTGAAATTTAAGACCTGAGTTTGAAGACCTGAAATTTAAGACCTGAGTTTGACGACCTGAATTTGAAGACCTGAATTTGAAGACCTGAATTTGAAGACCTGAATTTGAAGACCTGAAATTTAAGACCTGAATTTGAAGACCTGAGTTTGAAGACCTGAAATTTAAGACCTGAGTTTGAAGACCTGAGTTTGAAGACCTGAGTTTGAAGACCTGAGTTTGAAGACCTGAGTTTGAAGACCTGAGTTTGAAGACCTGAATTTGAAGACCTGATATTTAAGACCTGAAATTGAAGACCTGAAATTGAAGACCTGAAATTGAAGACCTGAAATTGAAGACCTGAAATTGAAGACCTGAATTTGAAGACCTGAATTTAAGACCTGAATTTAAGACCTGAATTTGAAGACCTGAATTTGAAGACCTGAATTTGAAGACCTGAAATTGAAGACCTGAGTTTGAAGACCTGAATTTGAAGACCTGAAATTTAAGACCTGAGTTTGAAGACCTAAAATTTAAAACCTGAGTTTGAAGACCTGAATTTGAAGACCTGAAATTTAAGACCTGAAATTTAAGACCTGAAATTTAAGACCTGAGTTTGAAGACCTGAATTTGTGAGGATGAATTTGTGAGGATGAATTTGTGAGGATGAATTACAAAGGAAACTAATTCAAGCACTGATATTGTGGTGTTTTTTTTTCCGATTTATGTCAAATTGCTGGGCAGAAAAATTCAAGTATTGTTGTTGCAATAAGTTTTTATTCAGGTTATGTAATTCAACATGCCAGGACATTTGGCACTATTATACTTGCATAGGAGTTGGGTGTAACACATTGTATTTTAAATTGATTTAATTTGATTACAGTTACTGATGTCAATAAAATTACATTACTTGCATTACAAATTTCTTGTTAAGAAAACAATATTAAGTAAAATGCATTTTTAAAATAAATCAGGTTTAGTGCGGCTGCCGGGGGCGTAACCCGGCCTGGGCATTCGGAGCTATAGCTTCGAAGATTCTTTCTTTAGCCCTGAATAATTCTCCACTTGGAGCGGTTTGTCTCTACGTAACTGAGCGTCAGTAAAAGAAGAAGGCGGTGATGTAATTTTATATCTTCAGTGAACGGAGGTGAGACCACTCAGACAGGGTTTACAGGAAAATATGTGGAAACTCTCGTGTCTTATTGACTGACAGTCTCTCAATTCTGCCAAACGCTAGCTTCCAAGAATTTCCAACAATTTCACAAAACAGCTTAACTGAAATACAGATATGAATTTGATTGGCATCGGAGTATGGGCATTTTGATTTCATTAGAGTTTGTAGCTTTAAGTCGATACTATCCAAGTGAAGTTATCCACTGAATAATGAATGAGGTGTTAGATTAGACTGTTTTCAGTAAGTGCAATCAGTAAGTGCCATCCAAGTGAGACCATCCACAGCAAGCTTTAGGATATCTGTGTTGTACCATCCAAAGCACTCTCTCATGGCAAAATTTAGGCTAGGCATATTAGGCAATCCCATTCAACAGTAGGTGATTCTCAGGTGAAGGAATCTCCAAGCAGAGTAGAGCATCAGGATGGATCAGGCAGGTCTGAGGGTCCTGTGGGAATGAATGCCAAAGGGATTTTTATATATTTACAACTTCTTATTTCTACCACGGGGAAGCAGAACCTTATTAAAGAGAACAGTAGATTTCCTAGGGACTGAGTGCAAAATAATTATTCTTAAAAAGTTTTTGTTTGCATTTATTTAAAAGACTAAATAACATATTTTAAATACAGCTTAAGTACCTTATCATCAATTGTAGCAAATATATTTAGAGAGAAAATGTGATCATTTAAAATGATAAAAGCTACAAAAATGTAGTTCTAATATTACAGTAAAGATCAAGAAAAGAGTGGAAGATTTTCATTTGTGTTCATTTTTATGAAGGATGCCAATAATTCTGCACGGTATAAAAGTAGAAAAAAGACAGGCATAGAAAACAGGATGAAAGGATGTCCTGTTGGGATATGACGAATGCCAGAGAGAATAAGATAAGGATTAGCGTCATAAAGAAGATAAACGGTGTTTTTCTTTTCCATTAAAGCTCTCTACTCTTTCTGTGAGTTTCTGTGTAATATTTAAACAAACAAATGAAAAGAAGTCCTACTAAAGTGAAAGTGAAAGACGTATTAACCACATTTTTAGTTTACTCTGACAAAGGAAACACCAGCTTTAAGACCAAGGCCAACACTAGTTGGGGGAAAGGTGGTCACAATTATGGAGGGGCACCACAAAAGTCCAGTAGTCCCTAGGCCCCTTGCTATGGCTGAGCTGTTGTATGCATAATAAGCTAAATAATACTAATCGAAACAGGATTTAAACAAAACTGCAAAAATGGTTTAGTCCACTGTCCATGGTTTATGCAATTGAAAGCAATGAGCCTAGCTGAACTGCCATTTGACAAGAAAATGTCTGGCGAAACAAAACAACAACAACAACAACAAACACCAACAACAACAAATTAACATTGTGAGAATATTTAGTGAAATAACAAGTAGCATGTTTGTTGTACAGGCTTCTGGAGCTCCTTTAAATAGCAAGATATTATAATAGTGGTTAGCTAGTTAGTTGCCTTAAGTGATATTAATATTTAGCTTGTGAGTTTGTTGCAGGTGCTTGATTTCTACCCTTGAAAATATATTGTGTGTGAAAGAGAGAGAGAGAGAAACAGAAACGTTCTGAGAGCTGTGAAGAAAAACCTAAAAACAACAGTCAGTGACATCATCAACAACCTCCACAGGGCAGGGGAGAAGGTATCACAATCCACCTTTGATCCTGGATCAGTAGTGCTGTACTTCCTGTTACCGTTCAGTCACATAAAGCTGACCCTGGATCAGTAGTGCTGTACTTCCTGTTCGAGTTCATGCAAATAAAGCTGCTCCTGAATCAGTAGAGAAGTGAGTTCAGACACATGCTGTTATGGCATATGGTCACTGAGGGAAAGCAGGTTAATCTGCAACAGGAAAATCCAACCGTCTCCTCCACCTTTCTGGAAAAAAACAAGCACGTCACATGCTTTGATGGAACAGAATGTTATTAATATCGACTAAAGGTGGACTCACTAAAGAAAATCCTGCACCAGTGAGAAACTGGATGTGATAGAGGAATGACAGAAGATTAAAATGATCACTCAATTGGCAATGAATGATTTAAGTAAGAAATGTATTATTATTATTATTATTATTATTATTATTATTAATAATAATAATAATCAGAAAAACTAATTATTTTTTAAATAATAAAAATAAAATAGAAAACATTTTATTCGATAAACAAAAACTACAACTTCACTTAGTATGATAATCATATGATATGATCAATTGTATATTCTTACATCTACAGTACACATCACAAGTGCATGATTTTAACTAAATACAAAACAAAGAAAACAAACAATGGCAAAAACAAGAATTTATACATGAGAGTGAAACTAGAGTTAGGGAAACATGCACCACTTTATATACAACAGACTCTTAAAAATAAGGACTTTTATAGGGACACTAATCAAGGGGAAACAAATAAGTGAGTGTGATTTGTAGTGGTCTGATAGGGCTGATGGGTAATGAAGTCCAGGGTGGCCATTTCATGAGCAAAACCAGTGCTGACCTGACAACACACTAGACTAAATAAGAACATGTGTGCATACTTATATAATAATTTATGATTCATGAATAAACATGAAAATAAATATTGTACGCTGTATTTATTAAATATGTTCAATTTGTACCTTAAATATCACATCATTTTGTTTTGTTTGTCAGTAGGTTTTACAAAAAGCTGACCTATAGATTTGATCTTTAATAAATTCTCAATGCAGTGTGAAGTGTATTGTGAGGCTCTGTATGCAGGCGAGAGGAGATTTTACTGAAAAGTGCTGAATCAAACTGCTGAATCAAACTGCTGAATCAATGCTGAGTGCTGAACATCTCCAT
>JAFFST010003169.1:96530-107336 GCA_022414735.1 Noturus placidus | reverse complement strand
TTTGTGCAGTATACGACTGATTGTTGTCCTATGGACAGAGTCTCCCACCTCAGCTGTAGATCTCTGCAGGTCATCCAGAGTGATCATGGGACTCTTAGCTGCATCTCTGATCAGTCTTCTCCTTGTATGAGCCGAAATTTTAGAGGGACGGCCGGGTCTTGTTAGATTTGCAGTGGTCTGCTACTCCTTCCATTTCAATATTATTGCTTGCACAGTGCTCCTTGGGATGTTTAAAGCTTGGGAAATCTTTCTGTATCCAAATCCGGCTTTAAACTTCTTCACAACAGTATCTCGGACCTGCCTGGTGTGTTCCTTGTTCTTCATGATGCTCTCTGTGCTTCAAAACGGACCTCTGAGACTATCACAGAGCAGGTGCATTTATACGGAGACTTGATTACACACAGGTGGATTCTATTTATTAATATTAGACATTTAGGTCAACATTGGATAGTTCAGAAATCCTCGCTGAAAGTACTGAAGGTAAAAGGGCTGAATAATTTTGCTCGCCCAATTTTTCAGTTTTTTATTTGTTGAAAAAGTTTGAAATATCCAATAAATTTCGTTCCACTTCATGATTGTGTCCCACCTGTTGTTGATTCTTCACAAAAAATTACAGTTTTATATCTTTATGTTTGAGTCCTGAAATGTGGCAAAAGGTCGAACAGTTCAAGGGGGCCGAATACTTTCGCAAGGCACTGTGTTTAATCAACCTGTTATGTGCTGTTGTGACTGTATCTTATAAGGAGACAACAATAAATACGTTGGCATTATCACTAAAACAAGCTAGTAAATGACAGCCATCATAACCATTGTTAAAATAAAACTGGCTTAGATGTTGTTTATAAATCACAAGCTGTTGAAAGCTGCTTGTAAAATGGTGACATGGTATCTCTAAATGATATTGTGTCAACCTTGTATTTCCATAAAACATATATTGTGTGAAATAAATGTATATATTGTACTACTTTCAAGTATCATCATCACAGTTATGTTTTCCTATAGCACAACGCCCCAAAAGTGTCTTAAACATTTCAAATATCACAGTCATTTGCCATCAGCAAAAAGCCATCAGTTCTGTAGACTTTCTTGTGTCAGAAAATATAAAAGTTACGGCTTTACCTCTGAGTGTTACAAAACACTGCCATTGGAGACTCCTTACAAAAATGATAAATTAATATCTCATTTCACCATATAAACAATTCCATCAATCCATCCATTTTACCACAAATCACACCCAGGGTCAGGGGGAGCCTGGAGCCTGTCCATCGCAGGGTGCAATCGCATACCCATTCACACACTGCAGACAATCAACCTACAGGGCATGTCTTTGAACTCGGGAGGAAACCAGAGTACCCAGAGGAAACTCCTAAAGCATGGGAAGAACATCCAAGCTCCGTGCACACAGGGCGGAGGTGGGACGCGAACCCCTATGCCTGAAAGTGCGAGACAAACATGTTAACCACTAAGCCCCGGATATGAACACAGGTAATGCCTGACACAGTGATTTTGTTATATTTTTCAGTATAGGAACTTGCAAACCTGAAGTTGCCCCGTGGTAACCTGACAAAAATAATTTTTAGCATTACATCAATGTTAGCATTTATCAAAAAGGCCCAGTATCCAGAATTTCCCAGATGGTTACAAATCACACAAAAAATTGCTGTTTGTTAGAGGACTATAGGTCCAGGTTTTTGTCTCATGTCACTAACGCTAATATTGTGAAAAATGATTAACCAAGACAATATTTAAAAGCTGAATGTACAGCCCTTGCATTAGAGCCATGAAATGACACGTCTTTGCCTTCCAGCATCATGAATTCAGCTTCACATGTCTCTGCCTCCGTTACATGCATCTTAATCTCTGCTATCATCTGTTAATTGGCTGCCATTTGCAGTAAGTGATTTTAGCTGTGAATACCCAAGAGCCTGAGTGTTTCAGTAAAGGTGTGTTGAGAAAGCTGTGCGAATAACAGACACTCCACAAGTCAATACCTGCTTATATGTGTGCTCTTATGTAAACTGAGCAGTGTTTTCACATATTCAGGTCGTGTGCTATTTTGGGTGTCAGTTATACGACTAGCCACATAGATATAAGAAGTCAGTTTCTGTGTAGCGTGAAGGAATACCCCTGCATGTAAAAAAAGCACTATGCAAAGTACGAAAACTGACATTTAAACAGATTACTAAAGGTTTGCTGTGGGTGGAGACGTAGTTACAGGCACTATGCAGTTTCCTGTGGTGTGCATATGATGTCTGAAACCTTCTATGATCTACTTTAAGCTCTACTAGAGAACTGTTGGTATTATTTGCCACTTTGTAAACCCACTCGACCTCTTTTTTTTCCATCTGTTCAGATCACAATTCTCATTTAGATTAGTATATTAGACATTCTCATTTATTATTTATATTAAAAGGAAGCAAAAACAGTACACCAGCAATTGAACAATTTCCTCAACCTATTTAGTGATGAGTTCTGCAACAGGATGTGGCTTCTGTGTTGGCCCAAACTTTACTGCATTGATTTGCAACAAAAGCAACAGCTGTGAGATAAAAAAATATATTAAGGTTCTTGAAGTATGAATCCAACCTAAAAATAACACATTTAAAACTGTGTATAAAGAAGTCTGAAAAATAATGAAAATAATAATTGAAAAGCAAATGGGTTACACAACTGTTGTCTGAAAAACATGCATTGTATTCGCTCATAATGATGAAAATCTTCTGTATGTTGGTATTTAGGAATATTCCTTCCTTTTCCCAACAAGACGAAGCAGCAACAAAGTGTAACCTATTCATGCGAATTTCACACCTGATTTACTTCCCCAAGGGAACTGATGTGACAGAAATTACACTCCAATGTGCTCTTTTGCTGTTTTTGCAGTGAGAGTGAGCTGAGTACATCAAGACTAATGGTCAATAGAAGTGAGAAAGTCTTTCGAAAGAACCTTCCGGCGTATTTGCAGGCCACGCAACAAGGGTGGAAGGTCAATGCTACTCTAGTTGGCCTAATAAGGTGAGTTAAATCTTTCTGAGTGCAGCTATTAAGAATTATTGAGGTTACTGGCCTTATTTCATATATTTGCTGGCATTTGAGTGCTAAGTGCTGTCTTTGCTAACAGACACCTCTGCTGAAGATTTCAACACTGAGTTGTTTGTGAGCAGGGGCAGATCTGTGGAAGTGTGGACAACAGCATATCTAGTTGTTTCTTCTGCATTTTAGAAGTAAAAAATGAGAAAGAATCTTGTGGTTAGAGTTAACTTCTCTATTACACCTGATGCATTACAGCTTTACGAACATGTGAGACTATTTTGATATGGAATATGAAATGCAATCCATGTTATTCATGAATATGTAGAGACCTGGGAAATGCACAAACCAATAAGATATGGCTAGATTCATCAGATGACTTAGAAGTTGTTAATGGTCAGTCCAGGTACAACTCTTTGCTTTGTTTCTAACAGTGCAGCAGCTGCCAGCTTACGGTACAAATACAGCCCCCTCCAAAACTACTGGAACGGCAAGGCCAATTCAATTTTTTGTGTTGTACATCAGGGACATTTGGGTTTGTGATCAAAAGATGGATATGAGATGAGGGTTTAGGATTTCAGTTTTTATGTAGATGTGTTAAACAATATAAAGCAGAACCTTTTATATGTGACCACCCAATATTTAGATGAGCATATAAGTCCTGAAGTATACTACACCTACTTTTTGGTTGTTTAGCCCTTGCTTACAATAACTGCATCAAGCCTGTGACTCACTGACATAAGCAAACTGTTGGTTTATTCTTGTAATGGTTTTCCTGGCCTTTACCGCAGCCTCTTTCAGTTGTTTGTTTCTCTTTTCAGTTGCCTCTTCAGGAAGTGAAATGTTGCTCGGTTAGGTTAAATTGTGGTGATGGCCAATCTAAAACCTTCCACTTTTCCTTTGTTGAGTTGGCAGTGTGTTATAGATCAATGACTACATTTACATGGACAGCAGTAATCTAATTATTGACCTTATTCTGAATAAGAAAATATTGTGATTACGGTGTTTACATGAGTCGCTTTTAGAATACTCCTTTCATGTTCCTGTTTTACATGTTATAGAACATAGGTCGATTAACGGCACACGTCATTACGTCACCGCGCCACACTGTCCGACGTTCCCTCCAGAATTTCACGTATCAACATACCGTTCATTTTTGTTATGGTACCGTATACAGTTTTGGGTGTTTTTATTGTAAATTTTTACGAAAGCTTCAAGTGCAGTTAATTATTTGTCATGCTATACGTGCAAATAGACAACTGCTTGAAGCCGTGGGCTGCGTCCCAAACTGTGTACTTACTGTCTATATAGTAGCTGAGATAAATGTATTTCGCCTACTATATAGTAGGTAAGTACGCTCTCTTGTTTGCTGTAAAACAGTTGCGCACTGCCATGTGTGATCATGTCCTGTCACAAAATGCGGTGAAAACTCCCACACGGTGTTAATAATGTGATTAAGGTGTTTACATGTCTGTAATACACCTTGATAATGCGACTAAAACAGAAGTACTCCACCTGTCTTATTTCGATTTGTGTTTACTTCGAGTATAACTTTAAACAGATTAAGGTATTAAAAAATTGTTGTTTACATGGTAGTTTCTTAATCAGAGTATTATCTTAATCGTGTTAATACTGGATTATTGTTGTTCATGTAAACGTACTGGTTGTTTTGCTGCATGATGAAGTTCCTTCCGATTAATGTGGATGCATTTCTCTGTAAATTGGCAGGCAGATATTTCTGTAAACTTCTGAATTCATTTGGTTGCTCCCATCATGAGTTACATTATCAATAAAGGTTATTGAGCCTGTTCCAGAAGCAGCCATGCAAGCCCAAGTCATGACACTACCTTCATCATTCTTGACTGATCAGCTTCTGTGTATTGTATCATGAGCAGATCCTTTCTTTCTCCACACTTTGGCCTTTCCTTCACTTTGGTAGCGGTTAATCTTGGTTTCAGAACCTTTGTGGCTCATCTCTGTATTTCTTTGCAATATTCCAATCTGGCGTTCTGATTCTTACTGGTGATGAGTGGTATGCATCTTGTGGTATGCCTCCATCTTCTTTGAACGGTGGATTCTGATAACTTCACCTTTGCACTGTGAAGGTTGTTGGTGATGTCAATTGGAATTTTCTTTACGGCTTTCACAATGTTCCTGTAATCAGCTGTTGTTGTTGTTTTCCTTGGTCGACCCATTCAGTGTCTGTTGCTCAGTACACCAGTGGTTTTTTTTATTTTTTGGGACATTCCAAATTGTTGTAATGGCTATGCTCAGTCTTTCTACAATGCCTCTGATTGATTTTCCCTCTTTTCTCAGTTTCAAAATGGTTTGATGTTCTCCTATAGACAGCTCTCTGATTGTATCCTTTCTAACAGAAAAAGCAGTCTTAACAGGTGAAACTGATGGTTAAAACCAAGAGTAGATGTTCAGAGCTATTTATTGTTTAAACAATCAGTCTAACAGGACACACCTAGGTAACAAACACCTGTTAATCGCCTGTTCCAATATTTTTTGCTCATCTATAAATTGGGTGGTCTGATACAAAACAAAATGTACTATGTTCTATGTCGTTTAACACATCTAAATATAAATACCAGGAAATAAAAGCTGAAATCCTAAACTCTCTTCTCATATTCATCCTTTGATCTCGAACCCAGAGGTCTACAGCACAAAAAAAGTGAATTGGCCTTGCCGTTCCAACAGTTTTGGAGGGGACTGGATTTCAATGACTTTTAATTATAAACTTAAGCATGGAGCCCAAAAGCTAAGAAAGGAAAGAAAAAGATATTAGTAGTGTTGTGTTGTTGTGTGTGGTAGTAGGTAGTGTTGTTGGTGTGTGGTAAACTATCACATAAAAAAATGTAGCTAAGGGGGGATTTTGGGGTGGAATCCCTGTGAAATATTTTATGACGTTTCCGAATGCTTATTTATGGGTGGTTAACATATACATATAGAGCAGCTGCTTTTGTTTCTGTCAAATGACATTGTTTTGCACAGTAATTGCACTATAATGATGTTCTTAAAAAGGTCAACAGACTCATAGTTAATATTCTGTATTTAACCACCCCTGACGTTAAATGAATGCATCCCTTAGTTTGTTTTATCGCATTTAATTGGAGACAATCTGCGATGGCAAGAAGCAGAATGAACCATTTGGAACTGTCAAAGATATTTTACCACTATGTAATTAATATTGAAAGACTGGTTGATGGTAGATCATGCCTTAAATGATTAGATAACAAATTCATGACATCATCACTTCTACAGCTGTCTAGCATCCCTCATAAACATGAGCGCATCACACTTATCAATGTAATATTATTGATACATTTTATTTGAGTATATTTCATCATCCCAACTGAAATTAATTCCTCGCTACACCCTTGTAACAAGGTTAGTAGACTCTGATGGTTTGGTACTTTGAATTCACCAAAAAGTAAATAGCTAACAGCTGCTATTTGACATATTGATCTGTCTGCCAATATTTACTTATCAAAGTCTCTCCATGCTTGTTCAGGATTTGTATTAAAGCTGCTATCATTGTTGTATACTAACAAGACTAGGTACCTAGCTGGTTTATTAATATTGTGCTTGTTAGGATAGGCTAAAATTATTTGATAGTAGCTTTATTTATATGCTAACTAAGGTCACAATATTCCAGTGCCATTATTTCTGCCTGTGTGAATGATGCAGCCATGCCAGTTTCCTGCCTTGCTAAGATACTGTTGGATGTCAAGTAGGTGTAATAGCCATTAGCTGTTACTGAATTATTAAGATTGTGGGAGTATGCAAATACTTTATTTGGTTAGGGAATGTGAGCAGGACCCACATGTAAAGCTTGCACAAGGGCACATGGTGACAAAAAGAGATATGAAGTGGGGAAAGGTTTTATAACCCCAATGCCAAAAAAGGGACACTGAGTGAAATGTAAATAAAAACAGATTGCAGTGATTTGAAAATCTCAAAAGCCCATATGTTATTCATTATAGAACATAGAAAACTGAGGAAACTGGGGAAATGTACTATTTTAAGAAAAAGTCATTTAGAATTTGATGGCCATAACATTTCTCAAAAAAGCCAGGACAGATGCAACAAAAGGCTGGAAAAGTAAGTGTTACTTAAAAAAACAGCTGAAGGAACATTTTGCTACTAATTAGATTAATTGGCAACAGGTCAGTTACATGAATGGGTATAAAAAGAGTATCTTAAAGAAGCAGAGTCTCTCAGAAGTAAAGATGGGATGGAATCTGGATGGACCCATATGTTTCTCTAAAACCTGTATGTAGATACTGAATATGGTTTGTTTGAGTTTGTCAAGGATATCCCAAAAGAGCTATGGACTTCAGTTCCCAGCAGCCACTGCACCTCTGCATCACTGTCACATGACCACCTGCACCTGATTCTCATTCAAGTTAACGAGTACGTGTGTGTGTGTGTGTGTGTGTGGTCACAGTTTGCACTGCACTCTTTGTCCTCCTTTGATTGTCTTATGTTTGCATTATTTTGTTATCTAGTTTCTTAGTCCATGTTATTTCTCTCTGCCCATAGTTAATATTTTATATATTTAGTTTATTGTATTAGTACTTGTTTCGTTTGGTTAAATTTCACATCTGCACTTGCAACTGCTTTTTGCTTCCATTGCTGCCCTGTCGACCTGGAGCTGAGCTGTGGAGGCCCTCCTGTCGGCCAGCTCCTTCTCGTAATATGAGGTGAAAGTCTGAGTGGGTTCATCCGTTAGTCTGGGCCTTCCTAACATTTTCTTCAGGTCAGGTTTGAGCCCTTGACATCCGACCACCTGAACTAAAAAAGTTTAACCCTATTGTGTTTCTTGGCTGAGCTCACTGTCCCCCGTAGTTATCAGGAACTCGGCCCAACTGTGTGCTGGGCCAGTGAGTCGGGACCGCGTGAATCCCAGCCACTGCTATTCTGTGGGCTTGGGGTCCTCCAGGCTTGTGAAATAAAACTGGCATTGTAGTAGATAACTTTTAGGAAATACCTTAAAGCTGTTGAAGGAAGCTGGAACTTCCAGTGGGAAACACTGGGGAAAATGCACAGACTCAAAGGCTGGTGTAGAGATCCTGGCGTGACGCTCTCCTGCTGCTTCCGGGGGGCGCAGGCAGAAGCAAGTGCAGGTTAGTTAGCTTAATCCAATAAGTTCAAAGGATCAGGTAGAAACCAAGGTACATAGGCAGGCAAGGATCAGGCAAACAGTCCAAAGTAGTCAAGACAAAGAGACAAGGTTATGAACGTGAACACGGTTAAAACCAGAATAAACAAACACCGTATCGAGGTTTGGTAACAGAATTCAACTGAGCACATACTTCACAAAGAGTGAATGCAGAGAAGGTCTTTTTAAACTGTTACTGTGAATTGGATGCAGGGGTGCATGATTACAATGAAGGCGAGTGTTCTGGGAATTGTGGGCCAGTGGCAGCCCTGTTTGTAGGCCGCAGTGCAGGATGGGAAATTAAGTCACTGGTTTGCCATGATATGACAGAGTTGTATATATTTCCCAATGTATGTGTTGTGACTCTCTGTTATGGATATTCCAACCAAGAGATATGTTCTAGGTATCTATTGAAGATGACCGGTGTTTTTCATGCTAAGAATAATGTGTGACATTTTTACTCAAGGAAGGAGATGTTAAACTGCTGAGATACCAATCACACACTTCTCTTAAAAGGTCACATATTTTTGCTTGAGCATGTTCTTATTCTGTCTCTCAGCCATCAGTGTAGATTTGAAAAGATAACCGTAAATGTTCAGTGTAGGCTAAGCAAAATGTCTCGTTTGCATTCAGTCTACTAATTAGTGTGAGTGTTGTAGTAATAGTAATAAAAAAAACATTGTAATAATAATAACAACACTAATAAAGTCCCCTGGGAATGTGCTTCCTGGTTTGTTCTATAGATTTCTTTAAGTGAAGAGATAAAAAATGTTCTAATTTGAGGAGGTCGACTTGAAACTGAAGTCCTGCGTGTCAAAACTGGAAAGATATTCTTTCAGTGTTGACCAAAAAGTAGTTTCGTTCACATTGTCACACAGCAGATTTAAAGAAATCTGGATATAAATGAGACAACAGGAGAAAGAAACTTTGAGAGGACCCGACTGAAAAGGGAACCCATCCTCTTCAGGAGTGACCAAATAGTAGGATTATAAACCATTACAGTATACAGGTGTAGAAGAGTAAAGTGTGTAAGTATGTTCAATATGAGTCCTGGGATCGACAGGCTTTATGATTACAGCAGCAGCTTATATACATTACAAGTCTACGATATTCGAGTGAGATTATCCACCGAAGCAAGGAGGAGACTTGGGGATAAACTATTTTTGGGAGGTGAAAATCGTTTGGGTTTTCATGTAAGACCATCTATAGCAGCGAAGGTGAGTCACAAGTGCACAAAGCTCCAGAAGAACAAAGCAGAAGTAGAGCATCAGGATGAATCAGATGCGTCTGGAGGGTGAGAGGAGCCACAGCAATAGCAATAGCAATGTGTCAGGATCAGGCACCAGCATGACATCTGGTAGCAGGAGTGTACATACAGACATTGCAGAAAGGTCATAGAGGGTTTCAAATTTAAACATTGAATAAAGTGAAGGAATTGGTGCACTTTTTGTTTTCTGATACAAGTTTCTGTATTTTTAACTAACATCAGTGGCCTGTCCATTAACTATTCTTAACCAGGACAGCATTTAAAAAAAAAAGACACCCTGAAGTCAATAGTGACAACAAGCGTAAAAACATCGATCGTGTGTTTATGCACCTAATTAGCAGATTACATTTCAGTAGAGCAGAGAGTGTTTAGCAGAATGTTTAGATAACACTGCTTTAAGTGCATTTTTTCCTTCTCTTTGTATGTTCATATTATTTTGTTACACTTCTTAAATTAAAATACCATCCATAAACATAATTCTTACTAGTGTTTAGCAGGCTATGTTCTGCAGATGTGCGTTTGAGTGTTTTTTTTTTTTATATATACAAATAAATAGTCACAATGTTGCTAATCCCAGTGGATTTAGTTCCAATTTTACATTTTAGAAATTTATGTATTGGCATTAGCTCTGAAATATATGTTAAAAATCTGTGGAAAAACAAAACCCATCCCATGAGCGTCAGTTCTGAGGGTGGAAATGCCTTGTCGATGACGTTCAAGTAATATATGTCATGTGCATAAAAATGTCAGGGGCAGTTGTGTATTAAAATGCCTGTTGTGAGTCTCCGGTACTCTACAGCTGTGCAAAATGAGGGGGAAGTAGAAGAAGAAGGAAAAATAATATGTACAAATGATAAAAATAGTATGTACAAAATAGGCAGAATATATTTAGGCATACTGGTTATGTATGTTTCATATGTAAGTAAGTAATGTGCAAATCCTAAATAGAGACACTGGAGAGAGATTAGAGAAGAATGGCCAAATTCAAGCTGAGAGAACGGCTAGCCACTCTTTACAACCGTGGTGATCAGAAAAACATCCCTGAATGCTTTGGTTTACGGTAAACACTATTCGCTGCTGCAGAATCCACATTGGGTTCCATACCTGTCATCCAAGAATAGGAATATGATGCTACAGTGTGCACAGGCTCACCTAAACCGGATGTTTTGGAAAACATTGCATGGTCTTTTCCCTTCGACTGTTGAGTTTTACACAAATCTGTGTAAACTGTAGAGACTGTTGTGTGTAAATTCTGAGCACATCAACAATTTCTCAAATGTCTGACACCAACAGCCTTGCCATGGTCATGGTCACTGAGATCACTCCCCCTCCCCCCCCCCCCCCC
>JAFFST010003169.1:75343-92018 GCA_022414735.1 Noturus placidus | reverse complement strand
GGTTTGATGTTCCGAAACACTTAAGTGTGACAAACATGCAAAGGAACAGGAAATGAGGAAGGGGGCAAACACTTTTTCACACCACTGTATGTGTCTTCCCCAAACTGTTGCCAGGAAGTTAGAAGTACACAATTACCTAGAATGTCTTTGTATGATGGAAGTAAGGAGCACAACCCTGTTCCAGCATAATTTGCCCTTGTGCACAAAGTGAGCTACATGAAGACATGGTTTACCATGGAGTGGAAGAAATCGAGTTGCCTCCTTGATCCAACATCGGAGCCCGACATCACTAATGCTCTTGACTAAACCTCATGAAAAGCCTTCCCATACGAGTGGAAGCTGTTCTAGCAGCAAAGGGGGAACAACTCAATATTAATGCTTATGGTTTTGTAATGGGATGTTCAGTGGTCAGGATTCGCTTTATAACCGGCGATGCAGATCTGTACTCCTACGTCAATGCTATCCGTGACAACAGGCCTGTAATTAGCAGAAAGTTGCAGCTAGCCACTGACGTTTGTCCCCAAGAAAAAAAGTTGCATTTCTAAATTGTAGAATCTCATTATCAGTTCCCATGTGGCAGCAGAAACAAGCATGTCTGCTGGGTGTCGTTTGGAAATTGTCAAGTCTTGTTGACACTCACAGACAGGTGTCACATACACTTCCTAATTAGTCGCTAGCAACATCTCATACAGATTGTTACTGTGATCTCTATCACATAAAAGGGAAATTTGGAGTTGTTCTGACTAGGACTCATGCTTGGGGTTTACATTTAAAATGTACATTGAAAATGTCCTGAAGCATTCAGTATGTTTATTAGATAAAAACAACATTGTAGGGTTATTTAGAGCAGAGCGATACAGTGATGTGCAAAATTTGGTCCCTCCCCCCCCACACATGTTCCTGAAAGGCCCCAGTTTTAGAGATTGTTAGAGAACATTACTAAAGAAACAGCACCGTGAAGTCCAAGGAGCTATCAAAACAAGTGCAAGACAAAATTTTACCATTCCAGAGAGCTCCATTAAATCCATTATTACAGGATGGAAAGAATGTGGCGCAACAGTGACTCGGTGGCTAGAAATGTAGGACATAGCTCAGAGAAGCAAAAAACAAAGGTGGTGAATACTTATGCACGGCACTCTATTTCATTTAACCACCAAAGAACGTGTGTGTCTTTTCCTTATAATGAAACACAGCTAGTTCTGATGTGCTTTTGTTCAATTAACAGGAAGGACATCCTCCGATTCTTGGATGCAGAGAGGGACGTGTCCGTAATCAAGAGCAGCTTTAAACCTGGTGACACCATCCACTACGTTCTGGACCGACGCAAGACGCTGAATGTCTCACACACTCTACACAGCCTGCTTCCTGACGTCTCACCTCTCAAGAACAAAAGGTTCAAGACATGTGCTGTGGTGGGAAACTCGGGCGTGCTCCTCAAGAGTGGATGTGGGAAGGAGATAGACAGCCATGATTTTGTTATACGGTAATTTCCTGTAGCTTGTATTCAGTTAGGCAGGTATTCAGCTCTGTCCCTGATGACCAAGACGTCTAAGTGCTGACTGGTAAAAGCCTGTCAGAAAATGTCTCTGCCAGGCTGCTGTTAGAGATCACTTAAGCATCGTTGTAACATACCTCTGCTGAGCTGTTAATTTATTACGACTATAACCGGTGTAATCAAATGACTCTGCTTTCATCCAGTCTTCAGGAGATGTGGCTAGAAGCCAGAGAGTTGTCAGAGTAGTCCGAACTTTTATGTTCAATTTCCATGACTTGCAGTTCTTTTCCATCTCACAGTAATAATACAAGGCTTATCTAATAAGAGCCCAAACTGCACTTCCTTTCTTAAAACGGCTCTTATTTGGGGTTGTTTGCTTAAATCTGGATGGAATCCATGTGGAATAAGGTTTTGCTACTGTCCCGAGTGGTTCATTAAAATCTAATAGCA
The DNA here is from genome assembly GCA_022414735.1 of Noturus placidus. Classification (NCBI taxonomy): domain Eukaryota; kingdom Metazoa; phylum Chordata; class Actinopteri; order Siluriformes; family Ictaluridae; genus Noturus; species Noturus placidus. The sequence continues at coordinate 90,073 of JAFFST010003169.1, read as the reverse complement.
GCATCTATGTTATGATGCTATGATATAATAAAGAACAGTACATAAAGAAGCGCTATTTTTGGCCAGTTTAAGATTGTCTGGTAAATACAAGTTTTTAAAACAGCAGTGTTGCTGCTTCACAGCTCCAGTGTTCCCGGGATAGGCTAAGGATTCACTGTGACCCTAACCAGGATAGAGCTTTTACTGAAGACGAATGTATAAATATGAGATTCAATTAAAGGCTAATCTTAAATTGGACAGAAACCCCATTTCTTTGTACTTGTGCAATGACAATAAAGATGTTCTAAAAAAGTTTTTTCTCTCAGTCAAATCCGACTGGCACTCAAATTAAAAGAATGAAAAGAATTTCCACAACGACTTGGTCAAAAGGTGTTGATTAATTTTCTAAAACAGCAGCTCTGACAGTAATGCTTGCTGTAATTCATATCACAGGATTATATTAATGCACTCACTCTAATACATTGTTGTTTCTATAGTAACAACTTATACATTTGTAAAGAAACTACCGTGTAAACAGCGATTATTTATTACCTTAATCCGACTAAAGTCATACTCGAAGTAAACACAAATCGATTTAAGACATGTGGAGTACTCCTGTTTTAGACATACAGTATTATAGAAGGGCATTATCGACTACATTTACAGTACATGGACAGCAGTAATGTAATTATTGACCTTATTCTGAATAAGACAATATTCTGATTAAGGTGTTTACATGAGTTGCTTTTAGGATATTCCTTTCATGTTCCTGTTTTCCATGTTATAGAACATAGATTGATTAACGGTACACGTCATTACGTTCCCACACCACACTGTCCGACGTTCCCTCCAGAATTTCACCTATCAACATAGAGTTCGTCTTTGTTATGGTACTGTATACAGTTTTGGGTGTTTCATGTTTAATTTTACGAAAGATTCAAGTGCAGTTAATTATTTGTCATGCCATACATACAAATAGATGACTGCTTGAAGCTTAAAATTCTGTCTAGAAGTTCTATCTAAAAATGCCTTATGTTGATTAGATCTTTGTATATTGTATAAGATTTTAGTTAGTAAAACAATGAATTATTGTGATTTCAAATTTGCTGTACACATTCATGTTTAGAAACCCTGTCACATATAAAACAGTGTCAGTGGGATGCTCATCAAAGTCGACTGAAGACTGTATTTTCATGATGTCTCACACCTCTATTTTCCTCACTGCCGAAAGCCTTCTTTATGACTAAAGCCCTGTAGGCAGCCTGAAGGCCTTTCATTTCAGCTCTAACATTTGTCTTTCCCTGCGGCTGTGGCACAGATGTAACCTCGCTCCCCTGGCTGAGTTCGCTGATGATGTGGGCTTAAGGTCGGATTTCACCACCATGAACCCTTCTGTGATTCAGCGTGTGTACGGCGGTCTGTTAAACGAGACGGTGCGTGAGAACTTTGTGCAGCGTTTGAGACTGTTGAATGACAGTGTCCTGTGGATTCCAGCCTTCATGGTGAAGGGAGGAGAGAAGCACGTGGAGGTTGTCAACGAGCTCATCCTAAAGAGAAAGCTTCCGGTGCACATGGCCTACCCCTCCCTCCGCCTGGTCCATGCTGTCAGAGGGTGAGTCACACGATATGTTAAGAGCATGAACAAGATGCTCCTTTAATTCAATCCCCAGCATTGTGGAGGTAATGGATATCAGCTCTGTTAACATCCTTTATTTGTATAGTGAATGAGGATTTTAGTGGATGAATCTGCTAGCATGTCCACTATTAGAGTATGTGTGTGTGCATTATCTTCAACATAGTTTCATTTTTGTTATGATCTTCTATATCATGTTTCACTTCTATAACAAGGGACTAGCCGACTGCTCACATTGAGTTCACACTCTTTACTGTCATCCCAGATAGCAAAATTGCAATGGCCCAGATCCAGGACCTTGGGCGGTCTACTCCTGTTTGCCAGATTTGGGCCACAAGCAAGCCATAGCAATTCCGCATGTGCCACATTTTTGCCAAAGGTGAACCACATTTGTTTTGTGATATTTGGGCCATATTCACTATTTACCACATGGGTCACTATAGGGTCACGTTACTGTGAGCACCGCTTCATTGCCTAAAAATGCCCACTTGTGATTCGGGATATTTTGGCTATATTTGCAATTTTACATGTGGGCCACATCAGACTCTCGTCCATTTTGTCCGGGCTAAAGAAGGCCAGCAGTGCCGCATCACTGCCTAAAGTGGCCCACATCTGGATGCTATCTGGGATATGGACAGAGAAGCAGGTTGACTGTACAAAGTACTTTTTACTTCCCATGCTCTTGCTTTGATACTAATAATATAAAAAAAATGAAAATACAAGGAAGGAATGTGGCTTTATAGGGGCTATATGTACCATAATCACATTATCTCACATTTCTTTATACAAGGTCAGTATAATTATGTGGCATGAATTGGTACTATTCTGTGAGTGGGTGTTTTTTTTTTTTTTTGTATTTCCCCCATTTTCTCAACAATTTTCCGTCCCACCAACCAAGTCTCCCATATCAAACGACAGCTACCATCCAGGGAGAGTGGTCAACATTCTTCCTTCAGACATTTCAACACCCCAGCCAACTGCACGTTTTTGAACTGCTGCTCATGCAGCATCACAGGGCAGTGTTAAACCCTTCACAGGAAAGCTCGATCTTCCCTCTTCTGCATACATGACACCTAGGATATGCTAGTGTAGCTATGTTTGACAGGGGAGAGATAGTATGCCGTGCCTCCCCACCAGAGAACATGGCTAATTCTGCTCCCTTGGCTCGCAGCCACAGATGGCTGTTGCATCATCAGGAATCGAACTCATATCCATTGGAGTAAGGAGAACACAATAATTACAAAGCTAACACCTTTTACATATTTTATGGTTTGTTTGTTTTTTTTGCTTTGTTAGCTGGTCCGTAATACCAGCCAACAAATCAAAAATAATACCTATAATACACGGCATGTATGGTTCGCTTCCTACAGTCTGGTCAATTCAGTGCCGAATTACCATCTTACTGCAGTCAGACTGCACTAAAATTAGCTTGGAACCTGGAGCGAGACGATCACACTCAGACCATCTGAGACTGGATGTTTTAGTCCACACCCCAGTGTTATTTCCAGAGGTGAGTAGAACTAGCCAAACATTTTACTCAAGTACAAGTAAAACTACTTATAAACATAATTACACAAGTAACAGTAAAAGTAATAATCTTAATAATGTCTTGAGTAAAAGTAATAAAGAATCCAATGAGAAGACTACTCAAACAAGTTACTTGTTACTTCGGATCTGATTAATATGAAGGGAAAATCCTGAATCTCAGACTACATTAAGTAGTCTTATATTAAGTAGTAAGAGAACTGTAAGCCACACTTCTCCTTGAAATTCTGTCTGTTCTGTTTCTATGATATTACACATGGGTTCACGAAGAAGCAGTATATCCCAGTCCTGTGATGCGTATTATAACACAGAACCATTTTAAGTCATTTTAAATACAAAATCTCCCACAACCCCAAAAAACCAAAAACATTTTCCCAATGGTTGACTGTCTTTATTTTCACAACAAGTGGTCTGAATGTGGATGCAACAGCTGCTCGCTTTTTTTATCGAGCATGTCAGACACACAAATATACTAACAAACACAAACACTCACTCTCTTACACACACTTTCCCTTCTGTTCTGTTCCAAAGTTCTCTGTTGTAGTTTAAATGCAGATTCTGACAAGTTCTGAAATTGTTCCACAAATTGTAAATGCATTTTTTCGCAGATTGGACTCTTTTTTTTTTTTTTTTTTTATACCCACTCATGTTACTGACCTGTTTCCAGGTAACCTCCAGTTGTTTCTTTTTCCAGCCTTTTGTTGCCATCATCTGAACTTTTTTGAGACGTGTTGCGGCCATCAAATTAAAAATGACCTTATTTTTTCCTTAAAACGGTACATTTCCTCAGTTTAAACATTTGATATGTTTTCTATGTTCTATTGTGAATAACATATGGGTTTATGAGATCTGCAAATCATTGCATTCTGTTTTTTTCTGACATTTTACACAGCGTCCCAACTTTTTTGGAATTGTGCTTGTGTTAAAACTACATATATTCATTAACATTTAACAGTAATGGTGGAACGCCACCAAATGTATCGAAGTAAAAGTATATGTCTGTGATTAAAAATGAACTTGAGTAAGAGTGTAAGAGTGTACTCTTAAAAGTACTTTTTTTTTTCCAAAAGTTACTCCAGCAAATATAGCAAAGTAAATGTAGCGCATTACTGCGCACCTTTGTTTATTACTTTGTTCTCACCTGCTCAAATGAACCGCACTGAGAGGGAAAACACACCATACTTTGATTCAAATGGACTAAATACTGTGTATGTGAAAACACCCTACAAGTACTGCTTTTATAACTAGTTTGTCAGCAGGATAATTTAAGACAAAATATTTGGATTTATTCAAAGACCACATTAAAGCTATTGACACTATTTTGTTTGGTGTGATAACACTTCATAATTTGTTTCACACTTGAGAGAGAGAGAGAGAGAGAGAGAGAGAATTTGACAGTTTAAATTGGTCTGAAAGCAGAGATGCCAGCAGAGTAGATATATAATTGCTCTGGCTTTTGTGGCGGGAAAAAAAAGTGGTCACCCAGTGGCAAAAATCTTTAACTGTTGTGTAAATGTGTTAATCTCAGAGCTTTAGGATACACATCAAATATCCCAGTACTATAATACACTTCATCATTCAGTCGCTGGACGCTTTAGTTTTCGCTCAAATCAGCAAAATCAAAACTACGGACATTGTTTGAAGACACAAGAAAGATTCATCCATCAAGAGAAATTGGCATGAAGCCCAGGAGTGGCAGTATTCGCTAGAAGGGAGCCCAGAGCGCCTGAATCCCACTTGTCATTTCCTGAAATGAAAAATAGCCTGCAGGCTGCCACCTGTGGCGTGTGTTTGCAAAGGCAGCACTCAGCGGGTATGCAAAGACAACCCCGTGATTACACAAGAGCCTGCTGCTAAGTGCTCTTAATCTTCAGATTTCAGACTATGCAGCTTTGTAGTTTTAAATAATATTTTCATTTCGAATTCAGTGAAGAAGAAGAAGAAGATGGGAGGACTAATTCTGATGAAACTGTGTGCTCATACTCTCAGTCTTTCATCATGCACAGCTCTTGAAAGATTAATGGACAGCATGTAATTCTGAATAGAATTTTCTTCCACTGGTTTGCATGAGACCGAGGCTGCTCTGTAGTGATCTGTTAGGCATATCCACTCTACTAAAGACCTCTCAGATTATCTTAGGCGTTCTATTCAAATACTTTTTGCATTTTTTGGCCAGTGGTTATTCATCAAGGGGTGCTTGTTTTGGCCTTGTGTTTCTGAAGAGGACATCAGATGTTCTCATGAGTTACCATGGCAGCCAGGCACCTCTTTTTTTTCTTTTTAATGACACCTTCAGACTGGCCTGCATCCGTGCTAAATATAGGATGAGGGGAAGGGGGAAATAGCTTTCAGTCTGGGCGATTGAACCTGGGGGCCATATTGAATCAACTACTTAAAAGGCATTTAAAGTTCTCATCAATTATGCTAAACAATGAAGACAAACAGTTGCAAGTTGAAAGTTCTAGGAGGAAGTATAGAACCAAGAACAGGAATATAACCATCGGTTGATTATATATAACTAATGCCATGACTAGCTGTGACTTGATTCTCACTGAGGCCACGTTCAAAGATAACTAATAGATATAATTATTTTATGAATATGAAAGAGGTGTAATACATCTTTGTAGTGCTTCAAATATACATATCTGTATTTGGATTTAAACCCAAAGTGGGTGTGGCCTAAATTTACAGAGGGTTTTTTTTTGCTTGCTTGTTATTGCTGTGGGTATTTATTTTTTAAACATTTAAACACTGACAACACCAACAGCATGGTCTGTGAATTCTGGCTCAATGCAGTTCCTCAACCTTCCTGTTCCTCCAGTAATTAATTTGTTTATACCTGCAATATTGTCTAACAAATCTAGCTGGCTCTATTTCCTAAAATATATACTAACCAGTAGCCTAATTTAAAGTGTTGTGACTCTGACCATACAGTTACTAAGGATGATTAAATGAATGCTGTACAATTATGTTCATGAATGTGGCCTTAATGACCTTGCTCATGCCCTCATGAAAGTAAAAACCTCTCACTGGCCTGACTTTTTTTTTTTTTATGTCCCATGGATTCCCAGCCCCGATGCACAGCTCTCGATTCAACCAGATGCCCTGTGAAACTTTCTGACAAGATTTCTAAATATTTCTATCTAAAAATTCAGAATAATGTATCCATGTTCCGTTACATCCCTTACATCCCTGCATAATATGTTATCACCTTATGACCACCTTGCTGTATTATCTATGACCAGGCCCCTTTTTTAATTCAGTGCTGATTAAAACCTTCTCAAGCCATCACCTATTAAGATGCAAGGTGCATACTAGCAATTTCAGATTTGCATGCATGGCAGCAGACGGCTAAGTTTTTGTGTTGTAATGCCCCCGGCACAGAACCGGTAGAGCATTACATCATTAAAACAGGCAAATTATACCCTAATTTGCCATTCAATTACAACCTAACCAAAATTACATCTTGCATATTGCTATTTCAATTAGACTCTTGTGAGTGTACTAAAGAATGGCAGCTATTTTAGCGTAGCTTTTTGATGGGCTACTTACGCTCGAATAATTGCACAGAATTATGCACACTCAAGCATTGGTCCATTGCTTCTTCCACATTTTTCCAAACTGTTGCTCATGCTATCTATCCTCTTCCACATACATGAGCTCTCAGATGCCCATGATTGTCTAGTGTTGCTGTGATTGACAGGAGCGAGAGTATGCCACACCTACCACCTAGAGAGCATGGCCAATATCTCCTGCTTTTCTGTTGCACTACTTGGAAGTCCTTTCTTCACTAGGACTTTTACCAAACCCTTTTAATCTCTTCCCTTTAGTTGCCTTATTTGGTTTACCTTTTAAGGGACATTTCATTCTCTGTCTCTCAATCCAGTGTTATAGCTGTTTATCTGATGTGGAAAGATGCTACCCCTCCATTTTATGATCCCTAGCTTGGTGATGTCCTCTGTTTTCTATTCTTGAAGAAAACATGGGTGGGGTGAGCATGGGTAAGGGCTTGGACGATTGATAAATGTATACTTACAGGGTGTCTGAAAATTATCTTTACAACATTGATACCAAATTTACAAAATGTACTAACACAAATAGAATTACCAATCAAGGAAATTCAAACTCACAAAACCCAAGTTTTCTTCTTAAAATAACTAAGTAACAAACATTCACTATGATCACCATTAGTGATGTGTGAACAATCCAGGATTTTTGTCCTCAAGTTTGGGTTTTCAAGTACCAGCACCACCAAGGTGCCACTGTTGGGCCCTTGCGACAGGCCCTTGACCCTATCTGATCCAGGAGCGCTGTGTCATGACTGACCCCAGCATCCTGGGCCGGCTGTGGCTCAGGTGGTAGAGTCCACTAAACATAGGGTTGGCGGTCCGATCCCGGCCAACTTGACTCCTTGGGCATGACACTGAACCCCAAGTTGCTCCCAATGGCAAGTTTGCGCCTCGCATGGCAGCTCTGCTACCGTTGGTGTGTGAGTGTGAATGGGTGAATGAGACACAGTGTAAAGCGTCTTGGAAAAAAGAGCTATATCAGTGCAGACCATTTATCAGACCATCCTTTTTTTTTCTTTATATTTTTTTACTCCAATAACAGCCCCTCCCACCCCACCCAGGAATGTTTACATATGATTCATTTATTTATGATTCATGTACATGTAATTCAATTACATATGTTTCGTATTATTTTCATAAATCCATACAGAATAGAAGGGAAAAAAAGGGGGGGGGGAGGATAGTATTGACCGTCCTCCTCTCCTTAATCCACCTCCAGGGTGCGTACATCCTTGAAGTAGGTAATAAACTGTTGCCATTTTCCCAAAAATGAAGCTCCGCTACCTCTGATGTTATACTTGATTTATTCCAGCTTCAAAAAGAACATTAGATCTTTAAGCCAGACTGATATAGAGGTGGGTTGTGGAGAGGTCCAAGACAACAATATTCTGCGCCGAGCAAGCAACAATGCAAAGGCCACAACACTAGCTTGTTTATGGTTCAGAGACTGACACTGAGATGAAACACCAAAGATGGCAATTAGAGGACAGACCTCCAAATTGATTCAAAGAATGTTCCAAAAAGTTCTGTAGTTTGGGACAGAGTGCAAACATATGACTCAGGTTACACGGTGAAAGTTTACATTTTTCACACATGTCAGGAACATTGGGATATATTTTAGATCGTTTACTCCTAGAGAGGTGAGCTCTATGGACCACTTTAAATTGTATGAAACTAAGTCTAGCACAGAAGATGGTCAGACCATCCTTAAAAGCTGGGGTATACGAAAAGAGTTTCACTGTGCTATAATGTATATAATGCTATAATGTGACAAAATAAATCTTCTTAAATAAGTCTTCTTCTTCAATATTAATGCTTTTAATAGCAGCTGTGAAACAAATAACGATAAGAAAACTTGTCAAAATTGGTATTAAGAAGAACTTCATGTGTTTCTCTGTAAAATGGGACAATCCCAGTTTTTCTTCACCTGGTTGACTTTTTATACTGGATAAAAATTTATCAGAAAGATGCTTTCCAGACACCATGAATATGTTTTCAATTAAACTGCTTTAAATTCTGCAATTTGTAATTTTGTCATTTCTTTATAAAACTGAATAAACATTCAAAAAGCACCTCAAATGATGAAACGTTTATTAATATTGATTTATATTTGATTCTCAGGTACTGGCTCACAAACAAGGTAAATATCAAGCGTCCCAGCACTGGATTGTTGATGTACACCATGGCCACACGTTTCTGCGATGAGATCCACTTGTATGGATTTTGGCCATTCCCAAAAGACTCCAGTGGAAATCCAGTGAAGTATCATTACTACGACATGCTCAAGTACCGATACTTCTCCAACGCAAGTCCTCATCGGATGCCACTCGAGTTCAAGACGTTAAAAATGTTACACAGCAAGGGGGCACTAAAGCTGATGACGTCTAAATGTACACCAGCTTGACTGGTCCAACTTGTTAATGTCACATTTGATCCAAAAGACAGATGATGCATTGAGAGACAGAAAAACCCACGCCAACCCTTTGAAGCTTTGTGAACTGAATGTGCCTTCAGTTGGATATTTCAAAGGCATTATCTGCAGAATCAAAAATGCTTCAAAGTGCTCTATCATATTTTAGTCATTCAAATTCCCCAATTCACTGGCGAACTGTAAAAGAGCTCTTGGGCTACAGATACCTTGCAATAGTTTGAAACCTCATTGGTTTTTTTTCCACATGACTACTCTTTGGTTGTTCTCAGTGACTTTATCGAAAATGAGTAGCATCGTTACGACAAGAAAATTACCGTAACGTCTTAATGATCCCAAAGATCTTAATGTTCCCTGAGAGATTGTAATGTTTTTTCAGTGCTGTAATTTTTAGGAGCTTAGAGGCCTTTGTGCAAATTAGTGCAAATTATTTTTATATGAATGTAGGTCAATCAGTGCTTACATGTTCAATTTGCCGTGTTCAAGATGTCACAAATTTTTAAGCCATTTCAAGCCTCGATGATGTAATATATTGTAAGTCTGGTGTAAATGATACATTGTTTGTCACATAGAAGGGTATGATGGTGATTGTCTTGCTGGAATGTACCATATATTTATTGAATCTGAATATTGGGATATAACATTTTTCCCCCTTGTGTTGGCCTGGCTATACTGAACAATTCATGAGGTACCACAGTTTAGTTTTTTTGTCATTGAACTATTGAGACACTGCAGATTCACTGACACCATCCAGTGTGTCCCATCGCCTTGTCCCTGGGACAGGTTCCAGGATCCCCCACGACCCTGTGTAGGATAAGAAGTATGGAAAATAGATGGATCCTTTTTCTTTCCCTTCAGTTTTTGTTATCTAAACAAGGATGTGCAAAGATTTTGTAATAAATATTTTCTTTGATTTTCACCACTGATTATTACAGTGATAACTGTGATATTTTTAGACTAGGTGATGATACAGAGAAAATTTCAAATCCGAACACCCCAACATCAATACATTACAATACATTATGTATTTTGGCTGCTTTTTTTTTTTTTCGTTTTAGAGCAAATGTGTAACATTATCATATCATTTGCATATCAGCTCATTATAGTGTGGTTCCAGGCCTTTGGTGCTTCTCCAGTTTCTCTCTCTTACAGTCTAATGACTTTTTCCCCCCGCTACTTGTATCACTGTACATATGTAAGAATGTAAAGACATTTTCATCAGTTTTCATCAGAAATGTACTACTTTAAACTGACTGAATATTGTAATGAATTTAAACACTGTATTGCTGTGGTTGGTCACAGTTATGGGCTTATTTCTTAGAAAATTGTTAATATCACATAGTTTTTACAAATTGTTTTTGGTTACCAATCATTTTGGTTTGCAGTGTTTTGGCAACTGATTGTTTTGCGAAGGTTGCTGGAAACAGAGATCTTTTAAAAATGCCTTTAAATGTTACAATCTGCCTAGTATTCTGGATCTTAATATATACCTGTAGCAAGCAGTGTTAGCCAATCGCTAAGCACTCAGCAGTCGCAATAATGCAAAAGAGGTCTGTTCAAAAAACAATAACTGGGAATATTAAATGGTATTTCTCAGTCTGTCCTGAGAAATGTCTGATTCAACTGATTAACTCAACAAAAGAGATTAGCGCCCACAAGGTGCTCTTTATGTGTTTACAGATTATGGCACAAGCTAGACAAGCATTATGTGAAGAGCAATTGTGTTAAAGCCAGTGGTGCACTGGGATTTATTTAGCAAATGCACATGGATCCTTGTTAAAATTTGTTCAAATGTGCCTGGGGTTTGTTAAATAAAAGGCTGAGGTCCCTCATAAATTAGGGATGATAAATCGAACCATGTGAATTATCTGGATATATTGTGTATGGTTTTATGGTATGTCCTAGCAGTACTGTACTACTTGGTATTTGAAGCTATAGACCATGTATCATACTATTTATTGTTTCAGAAATCTGCTGTTCTTTTCCCTTTCAGGATTTTCATTTTGTCAGTAATTTATATTGTAATTTTTTGTACTGAAGTCTAATGTGATAGATCATTTTTTGACGGTTTGATACTTGTTTTTGCTAAAATTGCAGCTTTAATCTGAGTTAATTTTTTTCAAAACCAAATTTCTATGTTTGTAGAAATTTTAGACAAAGGAAATAAAATATGTTGATCCCATCTCTGTTTGGTTTGAAGTATTTCAGTGTTGTTTTTATGTTTTCTATGATTATATTCTATTTTTAGGCAATGTCGATGCTAATGGGCAGACCTGTATTGTGCTGGTTGGTGAAATGATGTCAGAGGGTAACATATTTCCAGCATATTTTTCTTCCCTGCTACAAATTAGACTGGACATGCTTCACTCAGCAGCCTGTTGGATATGGCCTGCTTAGTGTGTTATCTGTTGTGATATTCTACTACAGTCTTGTGAAAAAAAAGAAATACACCCCATGGAAATTGTTGGCTTTTTTAACATATTTGGACAAGCAAACATTTGGTCTTCTTTGAAACAGTGTCTATTAATACATTTACATTTATTCATTTAGCAGACGCTTTTATCCAAAGCGACTTACAAATGAGAGCACGCTCACACACTTCGGCATGGGATCACCTGGGCCAGGATTCGAACCAACAACCCTACGATTAGTGGACAACCTGCTCTACCGACCGAGAAACAACCGCCCATAGTAAAGGTGATAATTACATAATAGAGGTGATATATTTTAACAAAACCCCAAGGAAAAATTGCTTTTCAATCATTTATTCAACAGAATAGATCAATAGATGTGATATTCTTCTGTGGAAAACGAAAGTACACCCTTGGCCTCAGAAACTGGTATTGCCCTCTTTAGCAGAAATAAATTTTTCACCACTCTTCCATACAATATTATTTTAGTTGCAAGCTGTTTGTGGGTTTTCTTACATGTAGTGCCCGTTTCAAATCCACCCACAGCATTCCAATGGGATTAAACTCCGGGCTTTGACTAGGCCATTCCATAACCCCCCATTTCTTCTTTATGAGCCAGTCTTTGATGGATTTGCTAGTGCGCTTAGGATCATTATTCTGTTCAAAGGTCCATTTTGGGTTCAATTTCAACTTTCAGACAGATGACCTCACATTATCTCCAGACACTCTTTGATATGATACACAATTCATAGTTGAATCAGTTAATTGCATGCCTCCCATGCAATCTTTTTCTGATTGTAGAAGCATGCACTTTGACACCAATAGTTGCTAATCTAAGTGGCGGATCCTATGATGAAATTTTGGGGTTCTTGGAGACCTCATTTTTGCATCAGACTGCGCTTGGGCTTGTGCTGTATTTGCTGGGACGACCCGTTCTGGACAAATTGGCAGTCGTTTGAAACCTGCGTCATTGTAGTTGATTTTCCTTGCAGTAGCCAGACTCATAGGCATCCACAAGCTTTTTTCTGAAGGCTTTAGATTTTAGCATAATTACACCACACACCTCAATAGCAAAGGGAACACCAGACACTAGATATGAGAGGGGTATGAATAAGACAGATTCCACCTGCACTCCCTAAAGAGGTCCTAATCACTGGCATGCAAAATGTCAATTTAATGCCATTTGTATCACCTTTATTAATACGCCCTATTTCAAAAGAGGATCAAATGTTTGCTTGTCCAAATATGTCAAAAAAGATGCAAATTCCATGGGGTGTACTTATTTTTTTCACATGAATGTATATAAGATGTGTAGGTAGGAATGGGCAGGTTCTGGGAATTAATCAAGAATGACATCATGCATTTTTGTGTTAGAGGCATTAAACCTTAGTTCAAGAGTTTTCGCCTCTACTTGTCACATATGCAAAAGCAGGACATGCAACAGCATTGTGTGGTTTTCTGTTATTGCACTGGTCTCCAGCTCAAAAGGGCTGGTTATTGGCTTAAAAGTGCCTACTGATGGATGTCATGGTAATACCTCAATGTCCATTGGATACATCATTGGAAATGAACTGAACAGTATCACTGACCTTCTTCAACGAATTATGACCTTCTTAAAGGCATTAAAAGAGTTGGTCCTTAGCAGAGGATTGTTTTAATCCATCGACATCTGGGCCCAGCACGCTTCCGCTGCGCCACTCTGCTAACTGTACTTGGTGCGAATCTTTACTAATAGTATTTACTAACAGTATTCGTGAGATATGGTGACCCCATAAAAATTGCAGTGTTTAGGACAGGATTGCTTCAATAGACCAACCACTGGGTTATGGGCCCAGCATGCTTCCACTGGGCCACGCTGCTAACCACAGACAACCCAAATGAGACACAAACCATCAATACCTTACATTACAATACATTATGTATTTTGGCTGCTTTTTTTGTTTTAGAGCGAATGTGTAACATTAGGCAGCCAGTGCCTTATCCATTAGGCCGCCAGTGCCTTATCCATTAGGCCATGAATGTGAATGGTGATAACTGGATTACACACAACAATGAACTGAATAGTATCACTGACCTTCTTCAGGAATTATGACCTTCTTAAAGGTATTAAAAGTAGTGGTCTGCAGCAGACGATGGATTCAATCCATTGACCTCTGGGTTATGGGCCCAGCACCCTTCTGCTGCGCCACTCTGCTAATTATACACCCCAGATGGGACTCGAACCCACAATCCCTGGCTTAGGAGGCCAGTGCCTTATCCATCAGGCCCCTGGGGAATGAATGCTATTGGTGACAACTGGATTACACACAACAAGAGCACTGAGACAATATCTTCCAAACAGTAATTGTAAGATATTGGTTCATAGCAGAGGATAGTTTCAAGCCATCGACCCCTGGGTTATGGGCCCAGCACACTTCTGCTGCGCCACTCTGCTAAATGTACTGGGTGAGAATCTTTACTAATAGTATTTACTAACAGTATTTGTGAGATATGGTGACCCCATAAACATTGCAGTGTTTAGGAAAGGATTGTTTCAATAGACCAACCACTGGGTTATGAGCACAGCAGCCTTCCACTGGGCCACTCTGCTAACCACAGACAACCCAAATGAGACACAAACCATCAATCCCTAGCTTAGGCAACCAGTGCCTTATCCATTAGGCGAGTGGTTTTCAAAGTGGGGGCCGCAGCCCCTTTGGGGCCCTCCAGGGGGCGCCCGGGGGGCCTAAACAATTTGGTGTGAAAATAAATTCTCACACTCAGACAACCACAGACACACAATCAATTCCTAATGTAATGTAAAGATGTAATTATTAATAAATAAGGGGGGGGGGTATATTCAGAAGTCTGTATTTTTAATGTGTTTTAAAGCACAATAAATGTGTTTTTAAGTGCAATATTCAATATCCATTAGTTTCTTATCTTATTAATTAATATTAGTTGACAATAAATGGCATATATTCTTAAGAACAATATTTTTTACCTTAACACGTACTAATATTCTATTAATTTATATTATGTATATCATTTTTTTTTTCTTGCTTTTGCTATTTTTAACCGAGCCTCTTATACATAGACTATAAACACTGATATCCTGGAATTGAATTTCCCTTCAGAGATTACAAAAGCTTTTCTTAAATTATGTTATCTTATCTTAAGGCATAC
>JAFFST010003169.1:42497-73084 GCA_022414735.1 Noturus placidus | reverse complement strand
GGGGGGGTTCAAGCTGAGGTGAGAAATAACAAAGTACTTTTATTTTATTACTTATGGTGAGTTCAGATATTTTGGGACACATTTGGTATTGCCAATTTGTCTAAGCTTTCTTGCAATTAATAAAAAACTACCCCAACATATCATATATGTTTCTGAAATCCTCTACATCTTGAATATCTACATGTAAAGGAAAAGGTTTATATCATACTGTATTCTGAGGAAGCATGGCTTTCCCTTTTGCCAGGAGTGACTGGAAGCCATCTTTAATGACATGTTTGGTCACTTGGGACAGCATGTTTTCATTGGTTTAGGCTTTTACCTTCACACACAAGTCTATGATTTAAACATTCTATGCTTAAACATCTAGCATACATATTAGTTGCATCAATAAATCACATTTCAACATATTCTATTCTATGAACATGGTAGATTAAGTCAAATTGATTACATATTAAGGCATTGGCCAGAGTAACATCCCACAATTCATTTCTAAAAAGAAATAACAACAATAACAGGGTTTAGAAAATCTTGAATATTTTCGGAATATTTTTAGTGTTTGCTAAAATTCAGTATGAACAGATTAGGTAATAAATACAGTAGAACACTGCCACCACAAGGCATGTAACCATTTATAATTTGTTTCTTGAAATAGTACCATGATTCAGGATTTAACAAAAATAAACATCATCGAAAATCTCTAACATGAACAGGACACTTAGTAAAAATCTCTCCATACTCAGTAGTAAGCCGTAGTAACATTTTATATTTCCCAGTTTGGTAATTTGTGACATCTTGCAAAAATATATAAACATATAAACACTGGACATGATTTGAGCTAACATTATTCTTATTTTGTTAAAACAGTACATCTTATGTACAGTCATGTGAAAAAAACAAGTATACCACATGGAAATTTTTGGCTTTTTGACATAGTTGATAAAGGTGATACATTTTAACAAAACCACAAGGTAAGAATAGATTTTTCAATAATTTATTCAACAGAAAAATCAATAGATGTGATATTCTACTGTGGTAAAAGTAAGTATACCCTTAGCCTCAGAGGCTAGTATAACCCCCTTTAACAGAAATAACTTATTGTAGGCATTTTGCATAATTGTCCACCAAGCTTGCTGAAATGTTTTACCTCTCTTCCATGCAATATTCTTTCTGTTGCAAGATGTTTGAAGGTTTTCTTGCATGTACTGCCGGTTTCAAATCCCCCCACAACATTTGAATGGGATTCAAAATAAGACAGGTTCCACCTGCACTCCCTAAGCCGGTTCTAATCACTGGCATCCAATCTAGAATAACTGATTCTAAATTTATGAATTTGAAGGTGTGATAAATGTAGGGGTCTACTTAATTTTATCATGTGACTGTTTTTTGTTCATTTAAATTGTGAAAATTTCTAGAAAATGTCAATTCTATGTGTTATTTGATAGAGTGTATCACCTTTATTAATAGGCACCGTTTCAAAGAGGATCAAATGTTTTCTTGTCCAAATATGTAAAAATAAATAAATAAATAAATAAATAAATAAATAAATAAATTCCATGGGGTTCACTTATTTTTTCACAGAACTGTATATACATTACACAGCATGCATATGTGGAATAAACCAATCATAACAATTTTATAACCTTATAAAAATGAGGCTCAATAACAGAAGTTTTGACTTTCACTTATCAGGCCAGAGAATAAATACTGCTAAATTTAACTGTCCCAAAACACCTGATGTCATATCACACCTGAATTTTCCCTATCTATACTTTTATTTATACTTTTTTCTCTCCTAATACTTTTTGCTTCCTACATTTCATAAGACAAATCTTCTACTTGTTACTTGCTAAATTATCAAACAGTACATAATTAAATGTCTGTATAATCATATACTATATTTGTAAATATAATTCATATCATTCATAATGTGCATTTTTAGCAACAGACAGCATTGTCAGAATCTGAATACATGTATTCGCCACGTACAGTTTAATTGGGTTAGGAATATTACTTGGTGTTTGGTCACAAGATGATACATTCAACACAGTTTACAGCACACACATCACAGACATTGAACAGAGTGGTACACTTGTGACATAATAAATAATAGCAATATAGTAATGACAATATGAATTCAAAAATAACATTCAATAAACAGTCATAAATTGTAGTATTTATTAATAGTATTTAAAATAATATTCAACATGCATAATAATAATAATAATAATAATAATAATAATAATAATAATAATAATAATAATAAAACATGGTACTTGATCTAAATTTCTAACAAATGAAAATATACAAATTAAAATAAATCTAAACAGATATACATACGTATGTGGCAGCAAGACTCAGACCCTAATAGCTATCTGTTGCTACAGTCTTTGATTGCTACATGCAGTTTGTATTGCTAGCTTACCTTTAAGAGATTAGAAAGAAAGCAGTTTTTAGTTTTAGCTAACTTGCCAGTTGGCTCCTTAATCTTTTTTCTTGGTGAATCTAACTTGTTATTTTCATACTTTAAGAGTTTATACTTTTCTACTTGAAATGGAAAGATTTTAAGCTGTACTACAAAATCTGCTATAACTCTACCAGTCAACACACATCGTGCCCCCCACTAATATCAGCCCCCAAGGTAAATATGAGCAAAGAAGTCTGTGAAAATTGTCTTTATTGTTCCACCGTTTGATCTTTTGTTGAGGCACTGTATAATCTGAGGTTACAGGTGCTCTAGAATGAATAGTAATGTAATAAAGGTATGTAAATAGTAATGTAAATAAATATCAATTCAGCTTTTGAAGAGCTTTTAAAATGTAGGTCTGAATCGGAATGATAATAGTTCTAGGACAACCCAAGACAATGCATTTAGAACAACATAATTGAGGGCTTTGGTCCAGGTACCTTGGTTTCCTCGCCCATTCCAAAGACCAAAGGTGCTGTAGGCTGATTGACATTTCTAAATTGTTTGTAGCGTGTGCAGTTGTGCCACGCGACGGGTTGGCAGTTTTTAGATTTACAATCAATTAGTTGAAATTTTCAGAAAATACATTTAATCTGCTCTACTATGTAGGTGGAAGCAATAGGCATGAATTTGCCCTTGTTCTTTATACAAGTGTTCAAAAGAATGAAACCTTGAGCTAATTTTATTTCTCTAAGGAACTGGAACCAATGTTAGAAAACCTTCTGCATGGTTTACATATATTTGTAAATATTTTTGCATTGTTCTAATTTTAAAGGCTCATAAATACTCTGCAGTTGCTCAACATCATTGGGTCTAAATGTTTTGAGAATATTCTGTTAATTAGCAGTGCATTGTAACATATTTACTAAATATTTTAGTATTAATTTGTTTAGTTTTGACTTATAATAATAACAGAGATAATCGATTGTAATTTGAAGTTCAGCAGGACTGCACAATTCTGAGAAATAGAATTCTTTATCGGGAATTATCACAAGATGAAAATAATACCACAACTGTTAGAGAAGATTGCATCACTGCATTAGTGACATGTTAGCGCTCAGCTCCTCTCTTGTGGATTCACTGCCTTGCACAGTTCCCTGCTCCTAACTCTTCTTAATAATGTGCTTACGCTGCTAACTCGCATATTTTAGGATTTAGAAAAACTTAAAACCTAAAAACATTAGCTTTTTTAGTTTGCATAAAAGCATGTGTAGTGTAAACGCACAAAAAAGTGTATATAATTTGACTAACTATATTTAAGGTTCACTGTTGACAGTGGAATGCTGCTCTTTCTTCCACATCATCCTTCCACATCATCCTTGTCCCATATTGCTGGATATCAATAGTACCACAGTTACGTGATGTACACAATGTACTAATTACAAATACGCTCAGTGACTAATGGTTCCTGCCATATAGGGTTTTTTTTTATCCTGATCTACCTTAACCCTGACCAAGAATAAGGAGTTACTAAATATGAATGAATCTTTAAAATACTGTGAAATGCTGTTTGTGTCTTGAGCAAAGTGAAAATAGTCAGTGTACTCCACACCTGTGTAAGCAGTCCCTTGTGCAAATGTCAAATAGAGCAGGAAAATATTATCCAGCATGTTATAACACTACATGTGTTCTTTATCAGCACTTTCCACAAGATAGAAATAATACCACCAGTGTTGGAGATTACTGCATATTCACTGCTATATTCACAGAGCAAAACCACACAAACACTAAATAATTTAAACCTTCTTTTCTCAAATTGTAAGACAATACATGTTTTTCCACATGTCTGTGTGGGTTTCCTCCAGGTTCCCTGGTTTCCTCCCAACTCTCAAAACCATTCCTGTAGGTGGATTAGCTATGCTAAATTGCCTTGGGTGAGTGAATGTAGCATCCCATCCAGGATGCATTTCCTTAATACTTAATACTCAGTGCTGCTGGGATTGTCCCTGGATTCATTGCTACCATGACCTGATTATGATAACACTACATGTGTTCTTTATCAGTATTTACCATCAAATAGAAATACTACCACATCTGCTGGATAGTGATATTCATCCATCCATCTTCCATTCTGCTTAACCTACACAGGGTCACGGGGGAGCCTGGATCCGATCCCAGGAAACTCAGGGCACAAGGGGTGCCAACCCAATCACACACACACTACGGAAAATGTGGAAATGCTAGATAACCTACAACACATGTCTTTGCACTAGGGGAGGAAACCGGAGGAAACCGAGGAAGCACAAGGAGAACATACAAGCTCTCCACACAAAGGGCGGAGGCGGGATTCGAACCCCCTACCCAAGAGGATCAAGGCAAACCATCCATCCATCCATCCATCCATCTACAACCGCTTACTCCTTTTCAGGGTCACGGGGAACCTGGAGCCTATCCCAGGAGGCATTGGGCACAAGGCGGGGTACACCCTGGACAGGGTGCCAGTCCATCGCAGGGCACAATCACATACACACTCACATTCATACACTACGGACACTTTAGACACGCCAATCAGCCTAACATGCATGTCTTTGGACTGGGGGAGGAAACCGGAGTACCCGGAGGAAACCCCCGACGCATGGGGAGAACATGCAAACTCCGCACACACATGCAGGGTCCGAACCCTGGACCCTGGAGGTGTGAGGCGAACGTGCTAACCACTAAGCCACCGTGCGCCCCTGGATCAAGGCAAACGTTGACGAAAAATTACGTGATAGATATAGTGTTACCTCCTCTTTTTTTTTTAAACAAACATAAGGTGAATGGGGACATTTGTGTGCAAGATCAGCAGCAGTCTCAGAGTGGTTATGGAAATGTGCAAATAACGAGGCAAATATTTTGGCAAAGAATTTAGCATTCCACCTCATTTACACCACGGACGGCTTTAATTGACCTAATAAATGTATAGCGCGTTAAAATGGGAAGACACACATCTCTGTAGGGCCGTGGCCCTCTGGGACCCAAGTGTGTTACTCCTGACCTTAAGCAAATAAAGTGGTCATGCTCGAGTGCTTCATATTACAGGAAACTAACCGCACGTTCCAAGCGACACGCGTCCAGATGATCATTATTACATATAAAACCGTAGCGTGTGAATTCCACATGAGCACGAGCATCTCCAAGGCCCCGGAGCCCACAGTGTGGCGGTGGTGGTGACGTCACTGCCCGGGGTTTCCATCTCCACTGGCTCCGGTTAGAGTGTGTGAGCTCGCGACGCCGTCACGATGGAGGCCGGCTGTTGTAGCGCTCACGGCTGAAATGCCTGCTAGCTTCTCTGGGTCTTCTTCTGACGGAATACAAAGAAATTTCAAAGGCGGACATTTTTTTTTTTTCGAAGTCGGGAAAGAGAAACCTAAACAAACTTGACTCTGTAGGAAAAGTTGGACTGTTTTGGACTGCTCTCTCTCTCTCTCTCTCACACACACACACACACACAGGAGCTAGCTTAGCCACGGTTAGTCGCTAACGCTAACAGAGAGGAAAACAAGAAAAAAAAACAACGTCGTAGTTTCGGCAACGGAGCCGACTGGCGCCCGCTGGAGCCAGGTAACAAGACCAAGCGAAATGCGGCTCAACTCGGCATTATATTAACTTGAAGTGTCGTAGGGATTCATCCCCGAGCCCCGTGCTGCTGCTTTAGACGTGTGTAATGAGGCAGTAATGAATAAAGCCGTGTCGCGGCGCGTCTTATGGGAAGTTAGTGTACTGACCGAAGAGCACTGGTACCGGTGAGGACAGGCACTAAAGCCTGGGAATGCAGTGCGGGAATCAGCGCTAGCCAGTTTACACCAGCGGTCACTCAACTCCCCGCGTTTTATCAAAGCAACAGGGCATCTCGAAGCCTTTCTTTCTCGAGATGTCCATTTTGGGATCGATCAAACAAACCAGAGTCCGAAAAGTCAGCTAAGCTACTTCTCAGAAGACGCGCTCTGGATGTTTGGTTAGCTTTTTAGTTTAGCACTCTTGCTAGGCGGCTAGTTTCCTTGAAGCTATAACGCTAAGTGTGTCCTTTCAGTGCCGCGCAAATGGAACGAACATTAACAGGAGTGTACGAGTTAATAATATTTATTCGCTAGTTTCTAGTTTGATTAAAAGGAAAAAAAAAAAAACAAAAACATTTCTTACACACCCTTTGATATTGTACACGTTCTCCCACGACATTGTGTTAGCAAAACAGCTAACACGCCGCACTCCTTGGCAGAGCCTAGCTAGCTTGCTAACATGCTAATACGGAACTTTTCGACAAGAAGGCACGGTTTTAAGCATTAGCTTATTAGCTCGGTCGGCTAGGCAGTGGTTGATAGGCTGGATTTCAAATGTACCGCGAATTGTAAAGCTCGCTTTGGTGGAGTTTAGTTCTAAGACGGAAAAGTACACCGAGTCGATGCTTTTTGTTTGGTTTAGAGCTCGAAGCGCTCGCTGTGTTGGGGCTTGCATAACCTCTTTTGTCGGCATTGCTCTGATGGACATCCCCAGGGTGGGTGTTGTAACTGTGGCCGCCGGATACAGCGCCCTGCTCGGGCTTAATTGTCCAGGAGAGTACCGCTGCTTAGGCCTAACAACAGGCCTGGGCGCTATCATGCAGAGCAAGTTTCTCGACATGTTGACCACAATTATTTCTACAGAATAGTCTGTGTCCAGTGGAAACGTGAATACAATTGTCGATTTTTTTTTTCTTCCTCCCCCCCCTTTTAATTCGTAGGCATTTGGTTATTATTTCTTCATGTCATTCTTCATTCATTTCGAAAAACTTCTAATGAGAAGCATGCTCACTGTGTGAGCTGGAAGTGTGCTCAAACCTGTGCTCATTTTTGCTTCATGCTCTGCTGTAAGTTCCTTTAAATGCGAAAAGTTATGAGCAAAATGTCCTTTTAGCTGTGTGAATGATAAACTTGGTAGTTGCTTGGAACAGGAGCCGGTTATGTAGGCAATGTGACTATGGAATAAACTCACTGTAGTGCTAATTTGACATTGTCTCATCTTGATTGAATGTCGTAACCATCCTGTTGTATTTGCACAGGTGAGCGCCACTATACAAAGCTGGAGCTTTGGGATATTTGAGGCTGTTCAGGCCAAATATCAAGCACTGGTTGTTTTGGAGACCCAAATATTTACACCACAGCCATGGATGGCCGCAGTGAAGATGAAAGTGTGAGCAACAGCAGCGGAGATTCCAGGTAAAGAAAAGCTATATACTTTATATAAAGTTTACGTTAAAGTTGGCAAAGCAGTGCCGTTACTTTTGCATGTGGTGAGACTTTAATTCTTATGTTTTGTAAATGTCACGTCTGGTTCTGTCAGTTCATTGAGAGTTACTCTGCATTCAAGTCCTCCTGGGAAGTTCGTATTCACGAGTTTGGAAGTAATTATGACGTTAGGTACGCGCGTTTAAGTCACTTTTGGTCGGAGCAAGATGGTGGTGTCCCTTCTAATAAACAACTGCTTATAATTACAACATTACGGTGGCGTTCATGTGCGTTCAATTTGTACACAAGATCTTTCCGACATGATTTGAGCACACAGTCAGTTCCCTGAGAGTCCCCCCACAATAAAAACTATTTAAGTATGACTCCAGAAGGATTTACAACTATATGGAATATTTATTTTATTTATATATATATATATATATATATATGTTCCTCTTAGATGTTCGTATACAGCCCCTAGTTGTGCCATATCCATTGTGCAGTGTCTTAAGGAAAGATATTCAACCATATATCCAGAGTGTTTTGTGTGTTGCAGTATAGTTTATGGTTAAATGTATGTTTTGTTAATATGGTTAACAATATGTTAAATGATTTAAGTATTAAAATCTGCAGTCGTCCTCTTTGCGGTTTTTTATTTATTTGGCCTTGTTTTGTTTGACGACACTGATGTCAGAAAACTTCACAATTACCCTGTTGTGTTGACTTCTTAGAAGTGAAATTAATGTGGCAGTTGGGCAAATGTGGCTCTATTTCCAGTTTCATAAAATAAAACTACTGTGTGTGTGTGTGTCTGTGTGTGTGTGTGTTTCAGTAATTCGGACGATGAGTCTGGGTCTGGATCTGGTTCAGGTTCTGGTTCCAGCTCCAGCAGCAGCAGCTCCAGTAGCAGCCAGTCAGGGAGCAGCGACTCAGGAAGTGGCTCAGACTCGGGCAGCCAGTCCGATTCTGATTCTGAAAAGTCCAAGGGGAAGAATGGTCAGAATAACTCTGCCAAGATTGATTCGTCAGAAGTAAGGCTTTATGATTTAGTTTGAGAGATTAAAGCAAGGTATCATTTTGTGGTCACAGATTAGTGCTAAAGTATTGACATCTGTGTTTCCCAAAAGCATCACAACCAGGGCTGCATGATTATGGCGAAAATGATACTCATGATTATTTTTGATCGAGATTATGATTTTTCATTGATTTGAGGGACAACATATTTTTATTATTGTGCTTTCAAATTTAAATAAACAGACCGCTGCTTTCACTTCCATGTTGCTACATTCCTGCTAATGTACAAATCTTTGCATCAAATTAGACTGGTCCTTAAAGTGCACCATCTTGTAGAAGCAAAATATAAATAAAATTGTAGCCAAAATATAGGATAAGTAAAAAATTAAAATACCATCAACCAAATGAAAATATGCAACCAAATGAAAAGATTTAGGCCTATGTGGAAAAGGCAATAACAGTGTTTACAGGAGGAGAGGCACAGCCATATTACCCAATAAAGTGGTGCAGGGATGACGTCATTTTGTACCGGAACCATCACACTGGTTCCCTTGACAAAAACCCTATAGGATTTTCCCATGGGCTTTTGGTTACTGCAAGAAATTAGTTCTGTGATCAACGAAAGTTTACAACACTAACACGTTTTGTCCATCAAGATAATTTTCAGAATTGAACACAATTTTTATGAAGTTTGAAGCCTAAATACAATTGGCAGAAATAAACAGCTAACTGTACGCTTTAAACGAACTACACCACGGTCACTCGACTTCAACGTCACCATCACCAAGCTTCAGACAACTTTTCCAAACTTGATTTAAAACATTTTCCATAATATGGATTTATTTTGTGGATTAATCTTCGTCAATGTTTTGTTTAGTTTTTTTTTTATTGTGCACAGCATACCCGAACCAGTTTATCTGCAAAGACTTTTCTTGTTTGACCTGATGATGTTAGTGTCCCAGACAACGTCTGTAATCCCATTTAGCAACGTGTTTGTGTCATGCTTTCCACTCGTGCAAAGCGCTGGAGCGAGCTATGAAGGGCTAAAATGCTAACTCGTTTCTGGGTTTTGGCATACAAAATGATATCCCTGCGCCACTCTATGGTAATTGGCTGTAAGTTTAGGAAGCACTTGATTTGATCTGCAGCAGAGTTTTCTATGAGCAAAGGACGAACTTTAAATATCAATATCACTGTCGATCATGTTCATGTAATCGTGGGCAGTCAAAATCGTAATCTAGATCAATATTCGATTAATTGTGCAGCCTTAATCACAGCACATGTGAAGATGGTCATTGTTAATTTTTTTTTGTGAGATCTTACAAACTACCAGATTATCCTTACAAGGCTTTTGGTAAATTGGGCCAGTAAAGGTGAATAACCTAACTACTATCATTGACTAAGTTACAACATGCTCATTCCTAGCTACTGTTTTCCATTTATTGTTAACCAGGCTGGACATTTTCAGTCAGGCTGTTGTGCTATACTAAACAACAGCCATCTTTAAGAGAGAATCTACACTAAACCAGTCTACAGTAATTAACATTAAAATATTCCTAAATTTTATTTCCCTTGTTGCAGTTTTGGAAGTCTAATCCCAGTATTCTGGCAGTGCAGAGGTCAGCTATGCTCAGGAAACAGCAGCAACAACAGCAACAGAGCTCGTCAAACAGTGACTCGGATGAGGTAGGACCTTGCAGGACAGCATTTCAAATTGCTGCTTTCATTCAGTATTGCTTTTGTTATTCTGCTCTTGGATCATTGTGTTTCATTAATGCATCTCTAGCGTCTTGCTGGACTGATGTATTCTCATTTGTGGTTACCTCTACATGAATGCGTATTATAGACTTCAAGAAGTGTACACGAGGATTGGCATAATAACGACTTTCCAAAAGCCAGATCTTAAGTAATTTTTGTGTGTATTTGTGTTTGTATTTGTATGTTTATTATAAAGGAATCCTCCAGTGGTGATGACTCGGATGATGACTCTTCGAGGAAACGAAAGAATAAAGGGTGAGTCCATCTATTAACCATCAATCAATCCACCGATTCTCGGTATTAGGATATTCCTCAGTCATTGATAAACTGTTAAATATTCTCTCTGTGACAGAACTGGTTCCGAGTCTGATTCTGGGTCTGGATCTGGTTCTGGTTCAGGGAGTGACTCCTCCAATTCTTCAGCCGAGGAAGAGGCAGAGAACAGCGAAGAGTCCGTTTCAGACTATGAGCCTAGCCACAAAGTTAAAAGCAGGAAGCCACCTAACAAGTAAGGCAATACGCACAGAATACCGTTTTTGGATTCTGAACATGTTACAAGTTTTTTTTATCGTGTCATTGGTCCTTGATCCTCTGGAATGCAGAATAACATGCCTCATAGCTTTTCACGGAAAGTTGGTATTATAAAAAGCATAGATATTCTCAAATGGTTTCTCTGTTCCATAATATTCAAATCTAAGCCTCAACAAATTCAAACAAGTGTTTTTTTTTAATTGAATTATTCTTCGCTTATTAATTAACAGTCAGTGCTTTTAAGAGCCACAAGCTGACTGGAATGACACGTTGCGAATAAAGAAGCACATAATCTTCATAAAAAAATTTATCAATTTGTATAGCGCTTTTTACAATGTACATTGTCTCAAAGCAGCTTTACAGAAATATAATTTTTACATTTACAAGCGACTTACTAATGAGAGCACATTCACACACCAATGGTAGCAGAGCTTCCATGCAAGGTGCTAGCTTGCCATTGGGGGCAACTTAGGGTTCAGTGTCTTGCCCAAGGACACTTCGGCATGGGATCACCCGGGCCGGGATTCAAACCGCCAACTACACGGTTAGTGGATTAGTGGACAACCCGCTCTACCGACTGAGCCACAGCCGCCCATCTTCATAGCAATCTGAAACAGACTTGCTGAATTTTACTCGTTAAACTGCTAAAGAGAGCAGGATAGAGTGATGTTGAAAACATAAACAACAGTTTGGCACAAAACCGGGAAAACCCAAACTTTGTGACGAAGGAAAATACGGAAGACTGGGGGGGGGTAATGCTCATGTGAGGGAGAAATGCTGTTTTGTTTGTCACCTAGAAGTGTTCAGTCTCTAATCTAATCTCTGATCCTTTAGGACTAATGCCAGAAATGGAAAAAAGAGCAAGGTTTCAAAAAAGAAGCCCTCAGCCTCTTCATCGGATGAGGACGACGACTATAAAAAGGCTCTGGCAGGTCCTCGGAGGCAGGCTACAGTGAACATCAGCTATAAAGAGGATGAAGAATTGAAAACAGACTCTGATGACTTGGTGGAGGTGTGTGGGGAGGACGTCCCACCGCCTGAAGAGGACGAGTTTGAGACTCTGGAAAGAGTGATGGACGCAAGAATAGGACGAAAAGGAGGTAAATATTTTGTTGAAGTTTGAGGTTTTCCTGTTTTTGACAAACAGCTTGTAATTTGAATTCTAGATATATGCCATTAAAAATGGTTCTTGTACTCACACGTTTTCCCATTCTGGTCTGCAAGATCTTTTGAAATGACGTTTGTGGACTGCACAAAAATCCATTCTGTTCATTACCTCCTATTTGTTGCTTACAGCTACTGGGGCTACCACCACAGTCTACGCTGTTGAGGCTGACGGAGATCCTAATGCCAACTTCAACCCAAACAAGCAGCCAGGAGATGTGCAGTACTTGATCAAATGGAAAGGTTGGTCACACATTCACAATACCTGGGAGACGGAGGAGACGCTGAAGCAACAGAACGTGAGGGGCATGAAGAAACTGGACAATTTCAAAAAGAAGGAGCAGGAAAAGAAGAAGTGGTAAGGTTTTGTCTGTGGTGTGGTGGCATGTCTGTGCTCTCTGCTTGTAGAGGTGGAACCACAGACATTTACGTTACGTTTTCTCTTTGCAGGCTCAAAACAGCTTCACCTGAGGATGTGGAATACCTAAACTGCCAGCAGGAGCTCATGGATGACCTGCATTCACAGTATCAGCTTGTGGAGAGAATCATCAGTAAGGAGATACACTAGTGCTCATTTTGTTTATTGAGGTATTTGCATGCTGTTTGGTTCCAACCTCGACTATATCTTAATACACACGTCGGCGTTATTTTGCAAGGCCATTCAAATCAGAAGTCGGCAGCAGGCTACCCAGACTACTTATGCAAATGGCAAGGGCTTCCATATTCAGAATGCAGCTGGGAAGATGGGGCACTTATCGCTAGAAAGTTCCAGAAGTGCATAGATGACTACATGAGCCGGAACCAATCCAAAACAATCCCCTTCAGGGACTGCAAGGTAACAGACTAGAGTAGAGTGCTCTAAAGCAAGACCAATGAAAATTTAATAATAATATTTGTGCACTGCAGTCTTATTTAATGGCCCCATGCAGTGAAAGAATGTGCACTCTTGTTCAGGTTTTAAAGCTGAGGCCGCGGTTTGTGCCCATGAAGAAACAAGCTCATTATATCGGCGGCGAAGGACTTGAGCTTCGAGACTACCAGTTGGATGGGTTAAACTGGATGGCCCATTCGTGGTGCAAGTATGTTCAGTTGTATATTAATTATGATTATGTTCTATTTTATACGAAGGGTACTTGGTACCCAACAGTTTTCTTGTAACACGTCAGATGCATTCAGATGATTGTTATATATATTAATCACCATTTGAGTAAATGGGAAATATAATGTGCTCTGATTGATTAGGTAAGTCTTCAGTGAGTATCTCGTATTGTTCAAGATGATGCTATAATGCTACATCAATGCTAGCATTGATTTATCACACGGTTCAATGGTTTGCTTAAGTTCTCAAGTTCTTTCTGGAGAAATGTTTTCAGTTCTCCAGAATGAGTGACACATGTAAAATATACAGGTTGTTTTGCAAATATAAATTATGTTCTTAACAAACTCTTTGCATGAGCTGACATTGTTTGTAGTGTTTGAGTCATGTTTATTATCCTGTTTTTCTGCCAGAGGGAACAGTTGTATTCTAGCAGATGAGATGGGCCTTGGAAAGACTATTCAGACCATCTCCTTTCTGAACTATCTGTTCCATGAGCACCAGCTCTATGGGCCATTCCTACTGGTGGTGCCCTTGTCTACACTCACCTCCTGGCAGAGGGAAATCCATCTCTGGGCTCCACTGATGAACGTGGTCGTCTACCTGGGTGATATCAGCAGTAGGAACATGGTAAGATACAGCAAACTAAATGCAAGCTTCACTCTCTGTCAGATTAGTGAGAACATTATTTAATTATTTTTTATTTAGTAATTGCTTAACTGGAATGACCACATTATTTTTCAAAAATTACAAAAAAGCAGATATCTAAAATTTTAGCAAATATACACTAAAGGTCAAAGGTTTGGAGACACTTGACTGAAATGTATCTCATGATCTTAAAACCTTTTGATCTGAAACTGTGTGATTAAATTTTGAAATCTGTGTTGTAGACAAAAAAAAATATATAATTGTGCCAACATATTAATTTCTTTCACTGGGAAAACTAACATTTTATTTACAAAAATATATTCATTTTAAACGGACGACTTAGGAGTGAAATATTCCAAAATGCATCCAGTAAGAGTCTGGCATAGGTGGGAAGTCCTTTAACACTGTTTAAAAAGCAGCTCAAAAACCAAGAATACATTTCTGGAAATTCTAGGCAAAAGGGTGTCTACTTTGAAGATACTTAAAATTCTAAATTATTTTGATTTATTTTGGATTTTTTACATAATTCCCATAGTTCCATTTGTGTTATTCCATTTGAGTTTTTATGACTTTATAATTATTAATTTAAAATGTGGAAATAAAAATATAGAATGAGTGTGCCTAAACTTTTTTACCTGTAGTGTGTATTCCATTCTCACTCGTGCTTCTTGAGCTGTCAGTGTTATTTTTAAATATCAAGGATTTTCTGATTTTGTGTTTGGGGGAAAAAAGTGTATTGTTAATTGTTGTACTGTTCTTCTTTAGATCAGAACACATGAGTGGATGCATGCCCACAACAAGCGGCTAAAGCTCAACATCCTTCTCACTACGTATGAAATCCTCCTGAAAGATAAGGTATGACGTTAAAACTGATTTAAAACGCCTCCGGCTCCTAAACTCCTCTTAAGTTTCTTTTGTCTGTTGCTTGTGGTTTTCTGAGTTTCAATTATGACTTTCAGTTTCGTTGTTATTAATTTCAACACACAACAGTTTAGTAGAAATAACATTTTGAATGGCTGTTATGTGTTTGTCTAGTCATTTCTGGGGAACGTGAGCTGGGCATTTATTGGTGTGGACGAGGCTCACAGGTTGAAGAATGATGATTCCCTTTTGTATAAGACCATGATTGAGTTCAAGTCCAATCACCGGCTCCTTATCACAGGAACACCTTTGCAGAATTCCCTCAAAGAGCTATGGTCACTCCTACGCTTCATCATGCCAGAGAAGTATGAGCCCACTACAGTATAGCTACTGTGCTCCATACAACAGACATTTGCTTTTTATGTGTAAAGTGTTAGAAGTATTTTTGTAGTTTGTTTTTATTTTGTTGGTTTTACAGCTGAGATTTAATTGTGGGCGGGGTTTGGTTGTCAGGTTTCACTCGTGGGAGCGGTTTGAGGAAGAGCACGGAAAAGGCAGGGACTCGGGCTACACTAGCTTGCACAAGGAGCTGGAGCCTTTTTTGATACGCAGGGTGAAGAAGGATGTGGAGAAGTCACTACCTGCCAAGGTGGAACAGATCCTTAGGGTGGAGATGAGTGCCATCCAGAAACAATACTACAAGTATGACCGAGCATTAAACGTACCTTTTGACTGCCCACATCCTTGCTTGTCAGTTAAACGATTGAACATTTATTAGCATTCAAATCGCTTTGGCAAGTACTGCATTTTTCTCCTGCATCGATGAGTCATGGTTATGAATAATGAAATACATTTCATTTTCCATAGGTGGATTTTGACAAGAAACTACAAGGCACTCAGCAAAGGCACGAAAGGAAGCACGTCCGGTTTCCTCAACATCATGATGGAGCTGAAGAAGTGCTGTAACCACTGCTACCTCATCAAACCACCAGACGACAATGAGTTTTACAACAAGGCAGAGGCCTTGCAGGTATGTCTAACAAAAGAGTGAACTCTAGATTAGCTACCCCCCCCCCCCTCATATTTCTTGATAAATATCTTTTACAAGCATTGATCAAAATAGTGGATTGAGATTTTCATAATATTCTTTTTTTAAAGACTACAGATCATTATACAAATTATCTATAACAAGGTCTTTATCCTAGTACAACAGTGAACACTTAAAAAGGACTTTTGCATAGTCTTACAGCAATCAATCACAGTAACTCCTTCCCAGAAATAGTAAGCCAAAGCTCCTAAATGTCAGATGCATAATATTCAGAAAGCCTTGTAACAGATTTCAGCAGACAAGGTGAAATGAAATAAGCAATTCAGAGGAATATAAGTTGAAATCCCATGTTTTGTTTAGCACCTAATTCGCAGTAGCGGTAAGCTGGTACTTCTGGACAAGCTCCTGGTGCGGCTGAAGGAGCGTGGCCACCGTGTGCTTATCTTCTCCCAGATGGTACGGATGCTGGACATCCTTGCAGACTATCTGAAGAGCCGCCAGTTCTTATTCCAGGTGACCAGAGTACTCTTGTCTGACGTTTGTGTTCCAACAACGGAATTCACAGTCAGTGAAAATGTTTGGTACATCAGGTTGAAAAGTGTGTTGTCTTGCAGAGGTTGGATGGTTCCATCAAGGGTGAGATGAGAAAACAGGCATTGGATCATTTCAATGCAGAAGGGTCTGAGGTACTTTCATAAATTCTCTGCTCTTTTGCATAATATGTGTTGTGTTGTGTTTTCAGACTGGACATGAACATCTGTTTTTGTTTTTTGTCTTTTTTTTCCACTGTAGGACTTCTGTTTCCTGTTGTCCACACGAGCAGGTGGCCTGGGCATTAACTTGGCTTCTGCTGATACCGTGGTCATATTTGACTCAGACTGGAACCCCCAGAATGACCTGCAAGCTCAGGCCAGAGCTCACAGGATAGGGCAGAAGAGACAGGTAAACCACATACCACTTTTTCAAAGGCATTCTCCTTTTCGAAATTACTCTTCTCAAACCCGATGATCTGTGTTATGTACACAAGTTCTATTCTAGTAAATAATGGTGCTCTTGTTTACATAAAACTTTTTATTTATCAAGATAAAGCTTTTTGTAATGATTCACTAGTATGTTTTGCAATGTTATTAAAACAATCTTTCATTTTTTCAGGTAAATATTTATCGTTTGGTGACTAAGGGGTCTGTGGAAGAAGATATCATTGAGCGAGCCAAGAAGAAGATGGTGCTGGACCACCTTGTTATTCAGAGGATGGATACTACAGGGAAAACAGTTCTTCATACTGGTGCTGCTCCTTCCAGGTAACGTTCAGCATTAATAGCTTGTTAGAATTCTCATATTTCTGACTGAATGGAGCCTAATATTTTTAGGAGGTCAGTGATTCTCACCTGGTACAGTGGTCATCACTGTAATGTCACCGAAAAAGTGTGCAAAGCCCCTCACTTTATATATCAGCAAGGGTTCACAAACCCCACTTTGACAGCCACAGTTGCCTTAACGGTTTTAATGATTGTCTTCTATTCTTTGGTGTTTAAAGCAGTTCCACTCCTTTCAACAAAGAGGAACTGTCTGCAATTTTAAAGTTTGGTGCTGAAGAACTTTTTAAGGAGCCAGAGGGAGAAGAACAAGAGCCCCAGGTGTGTTAATTTGCGATGGCATGTAAACAATAAAACAGCATAAAACTGTTTACACTAAATCGAAATGAGGGTGACGTATTTTTATTTTTTTTATTTTGTCTGTAGGAGATGGATATTGATGAGATTCTGAAGAGAGCAGAGACCAGAGAAAATGATCCCGGTCCATCTACTGTAGGAGAAGAGCTTCTCTCACAGTTCAAGGTCTGTAAATGTCATTAATATCTGTTGTGGCAGGACACTTTTTTTTGTCTACAGAATGGTCTGAGATTAGAGGTGGCATCGCTGCTTTGCTTTTAATCGGTTTTTCTTCCCTCCTCCAGGTGGCAAACTTCACTATGATGGAGGAGGAAGATATAGACGTGGATTCAGATGGCAACCGGAAGACCTGGGAATCAATCATTCCTGAAGAGCAGCGGAGGAGACTGGAGGAAGAGGAGAGGCAGAAGGAGCTAGCAGAGATCTATATGTTGCCCCGCATGAGGAACTGTGCCAAACAGGTTAAAGGAAAAATCCTGTTACCTCTGACTCAGTGAACGTTGTTACAACCACAGTGTTTTATATATTTTTAGTCAGCATTATATAGATCTGAGCAATAATACGTTTTTTATTCAAAGTTTGTTTACAGATTTTTCAGTCACGATTTTTTAATTCCCCTGGCTTGCTCTGATTGGCTAAAGACCTTCAGTAAAAGCAAGCTCAAAAGAGAAAAAAAATGAAGACAAATGAATTATTAGTGAAAATTATTTCCAAGGTTTAAAATTCCATGGCAAAGGGTCTTGCTCACCTTTGGACACTTTGAATATTACATGAGGTATGCGGAATGTTAAAATGATGTCAAACCGAACCGTTGCAGTAATGCTGACGTATTGTTATAATGGTTTACTGGATTTTAGATAAGCTTTAATGGTAACGAGGGCAGGAGGAGCCGGAACAGAAGATATTCTGGCTCTGACAGTGACTCTGCCTCAGACCGTAAGAGGCCCAAGAAGCGGGGCAGACCACGAACTATTCCTCGAGAGAACATCAAGGGCTTCAGTGATGCTGAAATACGAAGGTAAAAGTCATTCCCTGTTGCCAAGCCCAAAACCTCCACCACTGTAGAAATGCTAACCATGCTATTTGAAACTCCTTTCTTGAACTTGGTATTTAAAATGTCTAAGTTTCAACTGCCATACCATTTTTTAAAAAATGTTTTTTTTCCCTATATAGGTTCATCAAAAGTTACAAGAAGTTTGGCGGCCCGTTGGAACGGTATTTTTCTTTCTCTTTTTTTCCCCTCTCTCTTTTTTAAATTAATAAATAAATAATTTTAGCACAATTTCTGCCACATCTTTTCCCATATTCTCACTGATTTTATGTAACAGGCTGGATGCTATTGCCCGGGATGCTGAGCTGGTGGATAAATCTGAGCATGACCTGAGGCGGCTAGCAGAGACGGTACACAATGGTTGTCTGAAAACTCTGAGGGAAAATCCATGTGGACCAGAAAAAACCTCAGGTATATACATTATGTGCAGTTTGATGGCCATTTAGTGACTTGACATTAATGAGCAGCGAATTTTCTCTAATGAATATCTGCTTGTTTTGTGTTTTTAGGAGGCAGGCGAGGGAAGGTGAAGGGACCTACCTTCAGGATCTCAGGTGTTCAAGTCAATGCTAAGCTAGTAATCTCACATGAGGAGGAACTGGCCCCTTTGCACAAAGCCATTCCTGCTGACCCAGAGGAGAGGAAGAGGTACCTTGGTGTTCTCTTTATAAATATAACATTTTAAATATTTCTTTCCTGTTGAGATTGTAGTACTTAAATTAATTTATTGTTTATTTTATTTGCTGTTTTATTTGATTAAATCAATTTTCATTTGCACAGGTATATGCTTCCTTGCCATGCAAAGGCAGCTCATTTTGACATTGAATGGGGAAAAGACGATGACTCCAGCCTTCTTATTGGTATTTATGAGTATGGCTATGGGAGCTGGGAGATGATTAAGATGGACCCAGACCTTAACCTCACCCACAAGGTAAAAAAAATTGCTTATTGTGTTGTTTTAGGTTACTTTGATCTGTTTTTACTTAAATTTTAATTTGTTAACTTGTCACTTGTCTTAAACAGCTTTTACCAGACGACCCTGATAAGAAGCCACAGGCCAAACAGCTCCAGACACGCGCTGACTACCTCATCAAATTACTCAGCAAGGACCTCGCCAAAAAGGAGGCCCAGAGGCAAATGGGCATGGTGAGAACACTATTTTATCCTGAATCAGTCTCAACAGTGTGTACCTTACCATCTTGTTAAGTTTGTCAGGGCTTCAGTATCAAAGAGAAATGTCTTGGACCCTGCTTTCGGACTAGACAGAGTTGAAGAGCAGATTCATTTCTGTTAGCTTTGGGCTGTAAGTCACAAGCATCGCTGGCCAACTTGGACATAAATATGTATTCCTAATCAAAACCAGTCACCCAGCTAACCTTTTGATAAAATATGGCATGTATTGTATGTGCTCCATGATTATAATAGGGGGTCCATCTTTATAAGAACAAGTCATTTATTTATGCATTCTGTCAGACTGGCTGTCTTACAACTCAGGCTTTACATTTTTTAGTGATATGACCAAGCCTTTTTAGAGTTACTCTATCTTATTATGTTTGAGAATCATTGGAATTTATACAGTGTTTAATTACTCAACTAAAAGTCTTGCATATTATACATTGTGTATAACATGTGTAATTCTTGTTATTAATACAATCTTAATCATTTTTAGAGAACCGCAGCTGCACATACCATTACACTTTTACGTATTTAGAGGTGCATGTGTTTCGGCCGTGCCTTAGCTTTTATACTGTATTAGTAGTCAGGAAGCATTTAATCGTGTTTGACATTTTACTCTGAGTAAATAATCACAGTTTGACTTTGTGCAGCCAATATTCTGTCCTGTTGCCATCATACATCCTATAAGCAATAGAATTATATACATACTAATTTGGTTGTGGTTCTTTAGCTCTATGGACCAAGATGGATGAAAGGAAAACTAATAAAGTAAATGTTAAGTTAATTGAGATGAACATCATCTGGTTCCTAACGTTAATCATAGAGCAAGGTTGGCTTTGTTGCCCTGTTGGTCTTTAAGGATGCTGTAAAATGATGGGAAGGTCTTTTGCCCCTTTTGATTAACCGAATATATGCATCATTGCACTTCCTATACTGAGAAATGTGTGCCACAAGTGGCTTGTGCTTCAGTGCTCAAGAAGCCACTTCCTCCCTAGGGTTGCCTGTGACGTTTTCTGCCCCTTATCTTTCAGATGTTAATGGTTTGTGATTTCACATTAATAGAGTTAGTGTTATGACCTATTTGTGCTGCAGGCTAATTCTCGAAAGAGGAAGCCACGTGGAAAGAAGAACAAAACTGTGAAACCGAAAGTGGACGAAATGGTCAACAGTCTGTCATCTGCTCCTCCCTCAGAGAAGAGCTCAGAAGATGAGGATGACAAGGAAGATGAAAAGGTCTGTATTGTAGACTGGCTGCTGTTGTGCCTTTTTGCCTTTGATTGTTTTCTAAAGTTTGTTTTTAGAGGGTTTGTCATTCACACCTGCAATTTTTATTTATTTATTATAACCTTTTTTTTTTTTTTTTTTTTTTTTAAATAACCACCCAAGTGACTAACAGTTTGTCCTAACCAGTTTCTGGCCTTTTCTTTCAAGCAAGTCTTTATTGCGAAGTGCTTATTTATGCTTTAAGGGAAGTCAAATGACAGTGAATATAATATCTTGCAAATTGAGAACCAGAAGCAAGCAAACTATGAAGCTGCTTGGTCATTTTATCAGTGATTAGCTCTGACGTGTACCTTAATCTTGTTTGCAACATTAGAATTTGTTCATGAGGAAAGGTAAGCTATGCTGATTCTGAAATAAAGCTTAATCTTGATCATCACTGTTAGATGCAAACATTGCTTCAGGGTAGAAGTTAAAAGCCATTGCTGCAATGTCACATTCCCTCTGCCCCTCAAAGGACTCCCCACCCACCAAGCCACCACCACCAAACAGAAGGGGACGAGCTTCTGATCGGGTGATAAAGGAAGAAGAAGAAGAGGAGGAGGAGGAAGAAGAGGAGGAGGAGGAACCAGAGCCTGAACCCAATGTCAAAGAGCCAGAGGAGAATGAGATAAAAGAGAGGGAGATAAAGAAAGATATCAAACAGGATAAGAAGGAGGAAAGTCGGGACATCAAAGTAAAAAAGGAACCCAAAGAGAAAAAGGAGAGCAAGCCTATGGAGTACAGAGTAGAGGAGTCTTTCCTAGAGAAGGTACTTGAAGAAAACAAATCTTCTTTTAACTTTATGAAAAGGTGTTCTGAATTACTGACTGTTGCATGAGTGGTTTATGCACGAAAAACGTAATTTACTCTGGTTAGACTTGATCACTTTTTTTTTTTTTCTGTATTACAAACAACAGTCTCCGGAAATAAAAGTTGAAGTTCGGGAAAAGAGCAAAAAGGCAGACATGCCTGTCCATATCACTGCTGGAGGAGAGAACGTTCCAGTCTCCGAGGAATCTGAGGAGCTCGACCAGAAGACCTTCAGCGTGGTGAGTCACAGCTCACGCATTCCTTTCCATGGTCTCAACCTGTACCTGCTAGTTTACTGATGTGAGCTACATCCTCTGGATCAGACTTGTATGACAACAGCATGTGACATTGATTTCTTTAACAGATTGTTCTGAGTTGCAAATGTATTCATCACTCACACTGTAGTTGAGTCAATCACTTATTTGCATTTCTTTCCCAATTTGCTGGTCATTTATATTGAATGGAGAGTGCTTTGAATGAGTAACTTTTTTACCAATGGTTTTAGTAACTACATAGTTCTTGCCAGCTAGTTTATTAATTCACCAACACCAGTAAAGTGTTTAACCCTGTGCTTAACAGTGTAAGGAGCGCATGCGGCCGGTGAAGGCAGCCTTAAAACAGCTGGATCGTCCTGAGAAAGGTCTTTCTGAGCGTGAGCAGCTAGAGCATACTCGTCAGTGCCTAATCAAAATTGGTGACCACATCACCGACTGTCTAAAAGAGTACACCAACCTTGAGCACATCAAGCAGTGGAGAAGGTGTGTTTGTAGTTTGCTTTGATAGCTTTTCTGAAAACTTACACAATGAAATCTCTCTCTCTTTCTCTATCTATCTATCTATCTATCTATCTATCTATCTATATATATAATAAATGATACTTTATTTTATATTGAATCCATTCAACTTTATAATCCTCTCATCATGACAGAAATCTTTGGATATTTGTTTCCAAATTTACGGAGTTTGATGCAAGGAAACTTCATAAACTGTATAAGCATGCAATCAAGAAAAGACAGGAAAACGCTCAGGTATGTTCCTGCTTTCAACAGCATTTTATTAGACGGTGGAATCAACTAATAGGTGAATTGTAATTTAATGACTTCTGTGTGCATACTATAAAGAACGATAAATGGCATATTTTTCCATATTGTATTTTTAAGTTACAATATTTTGGTTTCTATTAATTTCAGGCAGCAGACCAAAACACTAGCACAGTAAATACACAAGCCTTTAGACACACAGGTATGTCTCTTATTGCATATTGCATTTCTTCAACTGTCTTTTTATTTTTAATTGTGGCAACATTTTATAATTATTTTTTAAGTGGCATGTTAGTATTAAATAAGAGTGATTAGACTTCTAAATTATATATATATACGAAACCAACCTGGTAAATCAACGTTAAAAGCCCTAAAATGATAACTTTGCAAATTTTTTTTTACAAATCTCCTTTCCTATGTTCCCAGACATTGAGAGGTTAAAGGACTCTCAGCAAGACGAGAGCAGTAGAGACAGCTACAGTTCAGACCGACACCACTCGACCTCACGTAGCCACGAGCAGAGCAAAGAGCGCCACTCTGGTGACTCGTACAGGAAAAGCTCGGACTCCAGGAAGAGACCGTACTCCTTCAGCAATGGCAAAGACCACAGAGAGCGAGACCACTACAGAGAGCGCCAGGACAGCAGGTCGGTCATACACACCCCGTCAGAGTCTTCCACTCGTGTAGAGTAAACATAGTTACAGATCTTCCTATATCAAATTAAAGATTTCACATTTCAATTCAAACTGCATGAATTCTTGAATAATAAATTGGTTTACATTTTCCCAGATCAAGCCAACATTGGCAGTACCACTACAATGTGTTTGTATCATGAAACATGAAAACTGGTGCTTTCTTGCATCGTAATTTGAAGTCCTAGGAGATGCCCATACCGCGCATCAAAAAGCTGCTTCTTGCAATAGTTAAACCAAATCCTAAATAAGCTTTCTGTTAATCTGTTCACCATACAAGAACACATTGTAAGCCCTGTAGAATTCTTTTTGAGATTCAGACAGTGGAAAAGACAACTTTTTTCT
The DNA here is from genome assembly GCA_022414735.1 of Noturus placidus. Classification (NCBI taxonomy): domain Eukaryota; kingdom Metazoa; phylum Chordata; class Actinopteri; order Siluriformes; family Ictaluridae; genus Noturus; species Noturus placidus. The sequence goes on along the minus strand of JAFFST010003169.1, from coordinate 49,267 downwards.
GTAGGAAAGGGGTTATTTTAGAGTATAGAGCTATTCGGACAGGACTAGTTTTAAACGGGGAGGTGGGGTAACGTAATAATTACCAGAGATTCTCGAGCCGAGCCGGTGAAGATCTGTGTCTTTTACATTGTATAAAATAGCCTGTAATAATAACCCCAGGTTAAACTAATCCCGTGCGAATGCGCACTCGATTCGTTCTCGACATTTAGTCCAGTTGCCAAACACCACTTTGACTGAGGGATAGTTTATCCCTCTCTTCCTGAAAAATCTCCTCCCAATCAGAATGATGGGATCATTTGTTTTCTTTTGCTTAATCTGTGGTGTTGTATTATTAAACCCTGAGGTGTGGAGCAGCATGTTACATATGACGCACAGGACTGCTGTGATGGGCTGTCAGCACGTAAACGACCAAGATACGCCCATCTTGGCAATTTCTACAGAAGTTGCTTATCCTGTGCGAATTGACGATAAATATCACAGATGTCCGTAGTAACAATTACTTTCCAGCCATATGTCCTGAAAACTAATCCTGTCTGAGTGGGGCTTGAGGGACCTTAAACATTCAAATGTGGGCGTGAAATATTATGCTAATTTAAACCGGAAAATCGGATCCAATAGCCCTTAATCTCCAAGTGTAATAATTATATACAAACCCATTTTTATTTAACAGTTTGTCAAATGTTTCAAATTAATTTCCTCCTACTTGTATCTTCCCACAGATATTACAGTGACAGCAAGCATAGGAAGTTAGATGATCACCGTTCTAGTCGAGACAACTGGTCAGACGGCAACAATAAGGAGCGTGTACACTCGGAGCACCGTTCCCTCTCGGAGCATCGCTCCAGCTCGGACTACAGTCACCACAAGGCCTCACGTGACTACCGCTATCACTCAGACTGGCAATTGGAGCAGCGTGCGTCGGGTAGTGGGCCACGTTCTCCTCGAGACCAGAGATCACCCTATGACTCCCGATCGCCCATGGGCCACCGGTCGCCCTTTGAGTACTCTTCTGAGCACAAGAGCACGCCCGAGCAGGTCTGGAGCTGTCGTAAGACATAGCGCTCAATCAGCCATAGATACACAAACGCAGGAAATGCCTTATTGAACTTTTGGCCGCTGTACTGCGCATCTGAGCTTCTCTTTGGAGGCTTGATGCACTCCTCTCCTCTCCAGGCTAAGTTTGAATAACTGGGGAGTGAACACAAATTACATATTTTTGTATTTAATAGTCCTGCTGCACCATTTCCTAGGTGTGGTAGTGTGAGGTTTCATTTTTAATTATTTTTATAAAGTGACTACTTTTTCTTTCTTCAATCCCCCCCCACCCGCTTGTGTTCCACCGCTACCTGCGACACTGGATCCTGGCATTGACATATACCACATTTGTAAAGCAGCTCTTGACTTAGAACAGAAGTGTTTGAACAGAGGAAATTAGCATAACGTATTGTCTTGATACTGGGCTAAAGGGGGCTCTCTTCTGAGCAGCCTGAAGGACTGGGGTTCACCTTCCAAAGTACCTCGTTTACAATGTTTTTGTTGTTTTTTTCATGTGACCACCATGCCGACTTTCTTTGCATCATGCTTGAATTATTTAATTCTCAGCTGTAACATAATCTGGATTCTGTTTTGAAAGCATCTGAAAATGTCATTTTCGTAAAATTGTACTACTGTAAATTATTGTATAAAAGTAAATTTGAATGGGCTTTTTCTTCTCAGGCTTTTTTTTTCTTAAAAAAAAAAACTAGTCGTTCCCTTTCCCCACCAACTCAGGCTTCTTTGTCAGTTGTATTGATTTAATGTTTCTATGTCCGTAGAACGGTTTATGTAAATGATGTTATTTACAGTGTAATTTGGGGAAAGTGGAAGCTTATCTATTTGTGTATTCCTGTGAAAAGACTTCTTTGAATCCCAAGTTTGTTTGTTTTTTTTTTTTTTAGGTTTTAAAATTCATATGTTGATGTCTAAATTGTTCAACAAAAAAGAAGCCTCACTGAAATGGCAACATCATGTCAGGAAAAACGGTGAGGAGTGATGGTTAGAGGCACTTATGTGAACTTGAAATAGTTTTCTTTTTCTATAAAATTCCATCTTTCTCTCTCTCTTTTTTTTTTTTAAATACATAAATGTAGGCAATAATCTAAAATCTATGCAGCCCAAGTGTATCTCTGGTGAACGGCCCAATCAAGTCAAAATGCTGTTACAGTACACACTGTATATAAATCTGCTCTATATTTCAGATCAAATTTACACTGAAAATGCATGGATTTTTTAAAAAATAATTGTTTTATATAATTGTTTATAAAGTCATTAAACTCGAATCACTGTTTTCACCTGTAACGTGGCTGTTGGCATCAGTGTACATCACTTGAAAGTTTGGTTTTGTTTATTTTTTCTTGTCCCCTGTATTTCTTAAAGCCATAAAGTCCCACTATGTTTCATTTATTTTTTTTACTCGTGTTCAGCCGGATCAATTCTCCATAATTGATTCTTCTTCTCGGTGATAAAGACCGATCAGCTGAACAGTGTTTTGCGCCCCCTCGTGTGCAGGCGTAAAATGCATTCTCGGTCAGCGCCACCTATCGAGCAGGCGTGAATGAACTGAATGCGTTTAATTCGTGTTCGGTGTGAATGCACCGTTCGTCACTCTGAAAGGACCTTTATTGTCCATCCATCCATCTTCAACCGCTCACTCCTTTTCAGGGTCACGGGGGAATCTGGAGCCTATCCCAGGACGCATCGGGCACAAGGCGGGGTACACCCTGGACAGGGTGCCAGTCCATCACAGGGCACAATCACATACACACTCACACACACATTCATACACTACGGACACTTTAGACACGCCAATCAGCCTACCATACATGTCTTTGGACTGGGGGAGGAAACCGGAGTACCCGGAGGAAACCCCCGACACACGGGGAGACCTTTATTGTGTGTAATATTTTTCCACTGCACGAAGTACCGGAACTTGCAGCCACAATAACTATCCAAAACCCCAAAGGGCGGGTCCAATAGCACTTCTCGTTCCTTATTGGCTAGACACACCGCGTCATATAAAGTGCGACACCATAAACATAAAAACAGACGCCATTTTTTTTTTTTATAAACCTTTCAGATTAGTTCTTTTTTAAACATGGAGAAAACGGAGCCGTGGCACAACAAGGAGACGAAGACACTAATAGGCATCTGGTCAGAGGATGAAGTGCAGCGGGAGCTGGAAGGTACCGTAAGAAATCAAAAAGTGTTTCAGAAAATATCCCAACGCATGTGGGAACTGGGTTACAACCGCAGCCCAGATCGATGTCGAGTCAAAATAAAAAAGCTTAAACAAGATTACAGAAGACTGAAGGAGTACAACAAAAGAAACGGGACGAACCGGAAAACAAATCAGTGGTACGACGCGCTGGACGCTGTTCTGGGACGCAGGGCGGAAAGTGTAGGCAGGAGTGTTCCAGCGGAGTCGTCCTCCTCTCTGCTGGAGTCTGTGATGAACTGTAACGGTGTGGAGGACAGAGCAGATAGTGACGACGACGTCTTGTCAGGTAGGGAAAAAAAAGTTTGTTGGTTTTACTTAATGTCAGTTTGTTATTTAGTGCGTCTGCGTTTGGTTATATTACTTCACTAGCTCTGTAAATGTTTGTGTATTGCTCATCTACCTTCAACCTCACAGCTGTAACTCTCATCCTGTCTTTTTACTCTCCAGTCTGTATTGATAACACAGATGACCGGAACAGAACCAGGATTAATTCTCCAGCACTTGCAGTAACGTTACCCCTGTCTCCAGGACTGTCCTCTCCTGCATCCAGCAACCTTACAGCTGAGGAACCCCGACCTAATGTGCCTCGTGTCAGAGGTGAGATAAACACTGGATTTGGGTTTGTTTGTTAGGACATAGCTCTATCAAGACAGTAAAGCACAATAATGCATATCTGACTAATTAAGTTATGTGTTTCAAGCCGGTGTATCAAATCAGTATGACAGAAGGCTGGGTGATCTGGCCGAAATATCATATCACGATACTAGAGGAGATTTCTGTGTATTCAGTTTAAGTCCTCTTCGATCCATGTGCGTCGAATACGAGTACGGCGAAAAGGTCTCATTTACCAGCAAACGTCACTGCGAAAGACCGTGCAAAACAATTCAGCAGAATTGCTATTTCGCCAACTCGAGTAGTTTTGAGTAGCACAAACGGTCACAAAGATACTCGGCAAAATCCCGTACGGACTGATTTAGGTTTGCTAACAGATTTTCAACAAAACTGTAGCGTTACATTTAAAATTGAGTGTGTATATATAAAGGAAAAATAAAAATGTTAGCATTTTAAGGATGCATTATACAATTATGAATCAGCTACATCCAACCTGTTTTTGTGATTTATCTGGAAAAAAAACACAAATAAAAACATGCCAGTTTCCAGTATATTTCACAAAAATATATTGGGACTTAATTTATCACATCATTGTTATATTGTCATATTTCCCAGCCCAAGTAGAACAGTATTAGCATGAATTTTTTTTATTGTCATTGTATTAAAATGCACCACCATGAGCCTGACCAGGATAAAGCTGTTACTGAAAATATGATAATGAATGGGTAAATAATAGACACATACTGTAAGTGACGACAACAATACTGAACATTTGTCAAGGAAAGTCTATACAGCCATTTGGGGGGGGGGGGGCGCTAAACCTTCCTTAGCCCATTGTCACCCACCAGCCAGCTCTCCTCTTTCATGCAAAAGATGCCAGCCGGGAAGGGTGAAGGCGAACACGTACTTCCTCTGAGACATGTGAAGCCAACCAACTACAACTTTAAATCTCTATAAGTAACTTAAAACTCACACAATTTAGCTTACTATTCTTATGTCGTGCCCAATGAACACATTCACACCTGTGATTTACATGGAATGTTCAACAAGAAGTTGTATCGTCTGAATTTCATGAGTCATAGGAGGAATAAAACTATTTATATATAACTTTTTTCTTTATTTTCAATACTGTGATACCTTTTGAAAGTACTACCCTGTTACTTGAAAGAGAAATAAAATGTAATTAATTAAATAAAAAATGTAAGTAAATCATTACAATGTCCTTGATGTTTTCATGTCATTAGCATGGTTGCTAGTTAACCATATTTTGTTTTAATTCTATGGAAATATAAAAAGAGAACCATGCATGAAACCCATTTGAAACATTTTTATGGTGGCTTAGTGGTTAGCACATTCACCTCACACCTCCAGAGTCCGGGGCCATGTGTGCAGTTTGCATGTTCTCCATGCTGCGGAGCTTTCCTCCGGATACTCCGGTTTCATGCATGGCAGGCTGACTGGTGTGTCTAAAGTGTCCATAGTGTGTAAATGGGTGTGATTGTGCCCTGCGATATACTGGCACCCTGTTCAGGGTGTACCCCGCCTTGTGCCCAATGCTCCCTGGGATATGCTTCAGGTTCCCCGTGACCCTGAAAAGGAGTAAGCGGTAGGATGGAAGTCTAAATAGCACCTCAATTGTGGAATTAAACAGTTATTGGAAACTTACACTGATAAAGTTGTGCTCCAGTCTGAATTTCTGCATGTGCTCACCTCCCAAAGATGACATGAGAACACTACTACTTGGCTTCAGTTTTCCAAATTTATCATTCACTCTCTGCCACACCCCACTGCTGTGCTTGCTCTTTTTCTCCTCCTTTTGTTCCTCTTTCTTTTGATACTACATGTAAACTCTTACAGGTTAAGGATATGTTAATGAGATGTCATGTCGAGGGGTTTCCTGAGATCTGGTATTTTGACCACATAACCACATGATTTACTGGTTCTTTATTCTCATGTGGTTTTATTCCTGTTAAGGTGTGACAATCTGTCAGCCAATCATCATCAAATGTCTTCTGCCACCTTATTATATTAAGGTCATGATTTTGTTTATTTCTGGGGGTTTAAGTGGTCAATGTTCAGAGGCCCGAGATGAGTTCTGCCTTAATTACTTGCCTTACCTTTGTGTGTAGCTACAGCACGGGTTATGTACACCATTGTGATGGCTCGCACATATTTATTTATTACGTACTGTACATTTCACCAGGAAAAAGGAGACGAGGACACTCGAACCACATTGACACTATGAGAGAGATCTTCCTTATGGCTGAGGATCGCGAAGACAGACGGCAACGAGTTCATCAAGAATTTGAAGAAAGACGACTTCAAGTCCTGCAGGAGTTGGAACGCTCAGCTGGGATTCGAGAGACAGAGTTGATCAACACCCTGGCACAGTTTAACCAAGGACTGCTCAGTGTAATGGGGCAGCTAGTATCTGTCATGGCCAGCAACCACAGCCCTCAATCGCCACCTTAAAACTTTTGATTTCCAAAATGGTTTTCTTTGGATTGTTATGCAGGACAATTGTTGAAAGCGGTTACATATTTATAACTAAAATATAATAAGCTCTTTTCAGTACACACTTTCCAGTGTGTGTTATTTGTTGCATTTAGAACTATTTGTATCTTTATGGATATCATACATTTCTTGGTCTTTTTATCAGGTACAGCTACCATAGATATTACTATGTAGATAAACGAGTCATTCATTCTCAGTCCATGAATGACTCTGACATGAGCCGCGTTTCCACCCAGGAACTTTCCACAGGAACTAGGGACTTTTGGAGGTACTCGGTGGAATCCACCGCAGGGACCAGCGTCTAAATTTAGTTCCGGGTTAAATAGTTCCCACTCGGAAAGTCCCTACTTTTTCAAAGTTCAGGACCTTGGGGGGGGGGGGGGGGGGG
>JAFFST010003168.1:67973-83112 GCA_022414735.1 Noturus placidus | reverse complement strand
CCTTCATTTACAAATTGCATTTTGTGTTTACTTGTGTTGTCCTTGACTATTGTTTAAATTGGTTTGATGTTCCCAAACACTTAAGTGTGACAAACATGCAAAGGAACAGGAAATGAGGAAGGGGGCAAACACTTTTTCACACCACTGTAAGTGCGCCATTTACCATTTACCATATTCTGAAATCAGGTACTTGATTTTTGTTTGTTAATGTTGATAAAAACAGTGAAAACCAGAACCATACACTTACACAATGGATACTAGACAAAGACACACAGACTAAGAACATTGCTGAGGCACACATGACAACACAAGAACAACAAAATCTGGACAATAATGCGCTGAAACAAAGGAACTTGCATAAAGTGCTAATTAGGGTGAAACGAGACAGAGTTGCAAGAGGTAGGAAACGTGATATGGTGGGACTGATGGGTGACGTAGATCAGCGCACCTTTGGCGCTATCCTACCAACAATTAACTTTTGCCAATTTAATGACAATTAAAATATTAAATAGTCCAATTGTTAAAACTTGCATGTATTTATTTAAATAGACTCACACTATTTTAATTTTGAGAAGTCAAAATTAAAATAGCGTATGGATATAATATGTGCCCCCTGTAAAACACACAGGCCCTTCAGATATTGCTAATACATTTATGTAGCTTACTTTTTAAATAATTTTGATGATAATTGGTGTTTATAGCCAAGTAAATTATACCATAACGTATTGATGCCGTTTTAAGCAACCAAGTGGTAAAAGTAAAGTTCCAGATGAAGACTTTTATTCTATATTGTATGTGAGTTTATGTTAGAGGTGGCTTAGTGGTTAGCACGTTCGACTCACACCTCCAGGGTCCAGGGTTCGAGCCCTGCCGGGGCCATGTGTGTGCGGAGTTTGCATGTTCTCCCCGTGCGTCGGGGGTTTCCTCCGGGTACTCCGGTTTCCTCCCCCAGTCCAAAGACATGCATGGTAGGCTGATTGGCATGCCTAAAGTGTCCGTAGTGTATGAATGTGTGTGAGTGTGTATGTGATTGTGCCCTGTGATGGACTGGCACCCTGTCCAGGGTGTACCCCGCCTTGTGCCCGATGCTCCCTGGGATAGGCTCCAGGTTCCCCGTGACCCTGAAAAGGAGTAAGCGGTTGAAGATGGATGGATGGATGGAGTCAGCATATTGGAGTATATTGGTATAATCCGTTTTGCCTTGGTTCTGAACATGTAAACATTTATTTTGTAATAGTATTATTTTGGCATTTTGACAATGTACATACAGTTCAAAATTATTCAACCCCCATTGCAAATTGTGTTTATTGACTTACAGACTTTCAGCTGTTTGCAATGAACAAATCAAACAAAAGCAATTGAAATAGTTCAACACAATGGAATGCTTCAAGTTGTTTAATCAAATTCAGCTGAAAATGCAACTTATAATGATTTCTTCAGTCTCAAAATGATTCAACCCCCGGAATAGAATCCCTCACAACAGCACAAATATGCAAAACAGGTGTTGCCTCAAGCACACTTGACAATAAACCTGATTAGCAATGGGGGTTGGATAATTTTGATTGCGACTATAGACTATGGTCTGTTATCTGATCCTGCTTTCTCCCCAGCAGCATGGGTTAAATCCACATTTAATGCACCTCTTTCCAGGTCTAATCTGAGAGCACATATCTGATTTGAGTCATATACTGTATATTAACCTGCACTTCTGTGCTGCTCTTTCTGCAGGTCTTCCAGAACAGTACTACAGCCTGGTGTGGTTCCTGAGCCCCATCCTGGGCCTCATGTTCACTCCTTTGATAGGATCAGCCAGTGACCGCTGCACCTTGCCCTGGGGTCGCCGCCGGCCCTTCATTCTAGCACTGTGTGTGGGTGTGCTCTTCGGCGTTGCGCTCTTCCTCAATGGATCTCTAATAGGTAAACCCCAGGATTGAGGTGGAGCTTCTTGCTCAAGCCCCAAAGGACGTAAATATACAGCGACACTATAAATACACAAAGAAGGCCTTGGAGGTGATGAACTAACCTTGTCTGACCTTGTTGTGCTGCATATGTTCTTAATAAGGTAGTCGTATTTATTTAGAAACAAATGCGTTAACTTGAGGAAACGACCTCCCTTGTGCGATCAGATCAAATCAGAAATCAGTACGAACTACAGCAACTGAAATGAAAATCTTTCAAGTTTTACAAATGCACTTTTCCAGACTCACTTCCTGTTTCTGCGTGCTGTATCATGACTTTCTCAAAACCACAGTTTTTACTGGCAAGGAACAAAGCACCTGACATCTTAACGCATGACTTTCACACAATTATTGTAGTTTATTGGAACTTGAGTCAGGTTTACAGTAATTCTTCAAACAACAGACTGAAATGATAAATGCACTATAGCTATATGTATCTTCTTTATCAGTGCTGATGGTAGTATGAATCCCAAATCACCAAATTACAGTGTATCGCAAAGTATTGCAGATGATAGACACACTCCTGGGTTTATTAACCTAATCTTAATCTGTTGAGTCTGTAGCGTATAGCCAGCATAGAGCCAGGAGTGGAACATTTTCCTACAATGAACCCTTGTACAAGCTTTACATTTAGGCTCCATTCAAATAAAGGGTTTGAATATGCATACCCCAACACACACACACAAATTTCATTAATCAGTAACCTCGTAGCCCCGCTCAGTAGCACTGTCTACACCTGCTTAACATGGGTCAACACTAAAATCGTGAAATAGAAAGCAAGCATGGCTACGAATCAACAAGTCATTCCCAGAGATGTAAATAATGACCTTTACACCTTCTTCACTTTTTTCCATTGGACAACTTCATCTCATTTAGTAGTCTTTTCATAAAGTTTTTATTTTTTTAATGAGAATTAAGGTGTGTAAAATATTTTTAGGCTACACCTAAAATCACTATTTTTAAATAAATAAAAAAAACCCCAAAATTATTGCAATGACATTTTCAGTGTACATTACTTTAAAATAAACATTAGTTAGTTAATATTTGCAGTTGAATTATGACGGCGTGTGAGCCAGCTTTGTTTCTGAGTGTGACCTCTTTTTACCCTTTAATAGCGGTTTTGTGATGCAGAGAAAGAAAAGGAGAGAGTAAACTATCTGCTCTCACACTACTCATAATGAGTACTTTGTGTATGTGTGAGTGCGAGACTGTAAACCCGGTCCGTCTCGGTGACATGGGAAAGGACTAGGAACCAGTTCACAGGGAAATATTTCCTGTTGTGCCCTATTTTACCTTTTATTGGCTATCTAGAACAACTTCCTGTCTCCTGTATCCAGCATTAGCTTTCTGTGTGCCGCTCTATTGTCAGGAGGTGGGGGTTGGGGGGTGTCTTACAACTCAAACATGAAAGTTAGACCGTTTCTTGTTCTTTCTGCCTCTCGTTTTGTCTCTCTCTCTCTCTCTCTCTCTCTCTCTCTCTCTCTCTCTCTCTCTCCTTCTCATTTTTTTTTCTTACTCTCACACAGTCAATGTCACACAATGTACCTTGGGCATCTCAAACCTTTTGTACCCCATGTGGATATTTGAGCTTCTTTGTTTAAGCCAAGCACGGAGTAAAGTTTGATTTAATTCTATCGAAATATGTCCGAGCCCGTCAACTGCTAACCGTGAATGCTATGTTGTAAAAATACAGACAGCTGTGTTGTTTTTAATGACAGTTTTACAGCAGAATAAGGAGATGTTTTCTAATAATATTGCTTTTCTTGTCATAACAAGAGATTTTCTTGTAGTAACGAGATGCTTTTCTTATAACGTGATGTTTTCTTGCAATAACGAGATGTTTTTTTGTAATAACAAGATGCTAGTAGAGGTGTTTTTTTTTTTTTTTTTTTTTTTTTTTTTCCTCTGTGACAGTAATGCACTTCTGTAGGTAGGTACAGTAACCCAAGCCAGTGCTTATTGTTGGTTTGGCTTGTTCTCTTGTGTGCTCTGATCATGTCGTACTGTTTGTGTGCTATGTGTCAGGCTTGGCTATAGGAGACGTGCCCAACAAGCAGCCTATAGGCATCGTTCTGACCGTGCTTGGAGTGGTCGTGCTGGACTTCTGTGCTGATGCAGCTGAGGGCCCGATCAGAGCATATCTGCTGGATGTGGCTGACACAGAAGAGCAGGATATGGCTCTCAACATCCACGCTTTCTCAGCAGGTACATTTTATATATTACACACTTAAAGACACATCTAAATACATTTACATTTATTCATTTAGCAGACGCTTTTATGCAAAGTGACTTACAAATGAGGAAATACAAGCAAAGCGATATATCAAGCGGAGAACAATACAAGTAGTGCTACTATACAAGATTAGGTTAAACTAACCTGAGAGTTAGTACTTAATCAGGATTTACCAACTTTGTGCACTGTGATCATGGTCATAATCCAATCTGCTTTCCTAACCAGAGTGTGTATCTTTAGGACTGGGAGGTGCTGTTGGCTATGCACTTGGTGGTCTTGACTGGACAAACACCTTCCTTGGTCAGGCTTTTAAGTCCCAGGAACAAATCCTGTTTGTGTTTGCAGCTGTAATATTCATCGTCTCAGTGACACTGCACCTCTTCAGCATTGAGGAGGAACAGTATATCCCGCAGCAGGAACGACTGGATGATGAGGCTGATGGGACAGCCTCTGATAAAATGAATGTCCTGTTTGGTCTTCCGACATCGCAGCAGCAGCTCAATCTGATGCCTGAGTATGTGGCCTATGAGCGTGAAGTCCACTCAGTTGAGCCAGAGCTGGACTTCCTGGATGTGGAGCTGGTGCGCAGTAAGAGTGACTCGGTGCTGGCCATGGCTGATGGCACACTGGAGCATGAGGCACTATTTTTGCGCCAGATAGAGCCTTCCATCTTTCATGAGCGCTTGTCATCGTACCACGGCAGCCAAGAGTTCCTACATGGGCGCTTCAGCTTCAGCCGTCACTCATCCTTAGTGCACGAACCAGAGGGTGAAGAGGTTCCACTCCATGCAGAATCCAAAGCCCCCAATGGCCAACCAGCAGGGAACAGTGATACCATCGGACATTCTCAGCCACTTCCAACAAACGCGCTCAAATCCTCCAGTGCTGGAGCTGCCATCCGGCGCCGGCGCCACACCTTCTACCGCCAGTCATCCTGTACTTTCTCCTACTATGGACGCCTGGGCTCACACCGCTACCGCTACAGGCGTGCCAACGCCGCCGTGCTTATAAAACCATCACGCAGCATGAACGACATCTACGAGATGCAGCCGCGTCAGAGGAGGGGGCAGCGGCACAGGGCTCGGCACCAAAGTGGAAACACTGCATCGAGCGGAGACACTGAAAGTGAGGAGGGTGAAATGGAGACTACTGTACGCCTTCTCTGGATGTCCATGCTAAAAATGCCCAAAGAATTACTGCGGCTCTGTCTTTGCCACCTGCTCACCTGGTTCGCCATCATCGCTGAGGCTGTGTTCTACACTGACTTTATGGGACAGGTCATCTACGAGGGTGATCCCACGGTGAGTTAATAGGCACATAAGGATGGCACAATAGTAACATTTTAATTGAAGACATGTATTAGTGATGCACAAGCATTCTAATTCAAAATTCAATGCAATACGGTGGTATCTCGATATGATACATTTTCAATGCTCCAGAAATAAACATTGCCTGTGTATTTGCCTTAGGTTTCCATTTTTAATTGAATAAAACATTCAACATTATTAAAGGTACAATAATTGAAAATTAATTATGACAGTGTTTGTGTGATCTGTTCAATCTCTTAGCTGCGTATAATAAAGTAAAAGCTGTGTATTATTTTGGTAACATAATTCAACATGCTTATTTAAACATTAGCTCTTACATGGTTGCCAGGTCTCGGCAACGTTTCTACCCCAACTACATCACAAAACCCTGCACAAAAGAACTTAAACTACTGTAGCGCCAAAATGTTTGGGAATTGGAAAAGGACCATGCATTTTTTTTTTCTTTTTTCCTAAGTCTTTCCACCTTTACCAGTATGATTGTCCACCTGCATCCCTGTTTTGTAACAGGGAATTTGTTGTAAAAACTGCAACAGCCCTGATAGGGTGATTTTTCAAGACATGCAGCTCTCTGTAGCTCAGATATGTTTTTGAATCATGCATTCTCCTCCATAGCGAGAGGTCTTATATAGGGCTGCACAATTAATCGAATATCGATCGTGATGACTATTTTGACTGCCCACGATTAAATGAACATGATCGACTGCGATATTGACGTTTGAAGTTCATCCTCCGCTCATAGAAAACTGCTGCAGATCAAATGAAGCGCTTCCTACACTTACACTTAGAGTGGCGCACTGATGACGTCATTTAGTAACGCCTATCCCGGAAACGGGGTTAGCATTTTAGCGCTCGAGCAGCCAGGAAAAAACTTTGCAGATAAACTCAGGGCTCTACAGTGCCACCATTTCACTCGCGTTTGTGACTGAAAAGTACTTTGTGCGACTGAATAAATATTTGTTCACACCAGTGTGAGTGACCTGTTCAGAGTTGTATAATACCATCATGCATCTACAAATATAGATAAAAATGGATATTATAATAACTTCATTAAATATAAATAAAATGAGAAATGAAATGATGTTTAATTACTATGGGCTGCATTTAATATCAATTTGACATCAAACTTAGTTCGCTATTTCCTTAGAAAGCTATTAGCCTTTTTCCTAATATGGACCATGCTTGTGTTAATCTACTTTTAATTAGGACTCTTTATTGTTGAAGATATTTAAAAATAAATATTTTATGCTTGTTTATTTATCAATTAACCAACATTATTTCTCATTGTTATTATTTTAATTCACAATTAACAGTGACCATGAGCAGAGCTTACATTGACTGTTTATGACCTCCTGATTAAAGCTTAAACAAAAAAAGATTGGTATCTGGATTGGTATCGGCTATAAAAACCCTGATCGGCGCGTCAGTAATGAACATTATTAAACTAAAGCGCTTTGCATCTGACTGGTAAATGAACTCCCCCAATCACATCCTATATGAGATTATTCAGATATTTACACAATATACACAGAGCGATTCGAGAAATGACTCCAGCCCAGAACCATGACAGTGGAACATGTCTAATAGTGTAGCTTTAAATATATTTAAGAGGAGCAGACTTCAAACACTGAACATTGATGTTTATTGTATTTGTGTACAAGGTGGAAGCAGGTTAACTGTTGTTGTTGTTTTGCATACAGTCTGTAAAATGAACTGAAAAATATTACATTTAGTTTATCAGAAGGTAAATTAATTTGTCATGGCTCACACCATGTTCCTAAATTCTGTCATAATTGTCCAGCTCAAGTTCTCTCATGCCTACTTGTGTGTTATTTTGTGGCACATTAACTAAAAAAATCTAAAAAAATTATAATAATAAAATAAAAAAACTTCAACTGTGCTCCTAAATTTTTGTAATTAGGTTCACAAGTGCGCCTAAAAGAAACGGTCTTGCGTCTCTCCTCCTGTAAACACTGTTACTGTCTTTTCTGCATTCGCCTGAATTGTTTTCATTTAGTTGCATATTGTTATATTTGATGAATATTTTCATTTGGTTGGTGGCATTTTCCTTTTTACTTATCCTATATTTTGGGTACAATTTTATTTATATTTTGCTTCTACGAGATGCTGCACTTTAAGGACCAGTCTACTTTGATGCAAAGATTTGTACAATAGCAGGAATGTAGCATGACATGGAGGTGCAAGCAGCCGTCTGTTTATTTAAATGTGAAAGTGCAATAAAAATATAATTTATCAATTTGTATAGCGCTTTTTACAATGGTACATTGTCTCAAAGCAGCTTTACAGAAATATCATTTTTACATTTACAAGCGACTTACTAATGAGAGCACACTCACACACCAATGGTAGCAGAGCTGCATGCAAGGTGCTAGCTTGCCATCGGGGGCAAATTAGGGTTTAGTGTCTTGCCCAAGGACACTTCGGCATGGGATCACCCGGGCCGGGATTCGAACCGCCAACCCCACAGTTAGTGGATTAGTGGACAACCCGCTCTACCGACTGAGCCACAGCCGTGTAATAAAAATGTCATAAAAATATGTTGTCCCTGAAATCAATGAATAATTGTGATCAATAATCGAGATCTCAATATTTATCTAAATAATCGGGATTATCATTTTGGCCATAATCGTGCAGCCCTGGTCTTGTAATGCAGCCATGAACTTACCTGTGTGTATGCTTGTTTTTGTCTGTTTTCAATGCAATGGAATTAATGCTGGCTAGTATACAAGTACCGTAAATTGTGAAACAGCGTGTTTAGAAAAGGGCGGCTATTTGTTTGGTTTTTTTCTAATCTCTGTAGCCTCTCCTTATTTGAGATAAAGATGAAGGTACTTGTTCAGAGGCAGGAGTGTGGGTGTGATTATGTTTAAATATTTATTACACCTCACAAATATATAAGCAGTATTTTATAATGAGTAGCCAACTTTATTATGCAGTCTGATGCATGTATTCTTTGAAACGAAGATCGCTCACATCAAACAATACGGCATTCCATAATGTTACACCCGTAATATTTATGCATACAGCAGGGCTGGGTGATTTATAACACTGTGAAACAGGAAGTCATGGTTGAACAATTTCCTGTTCCTAGTCACTCAGGTGTACTAACAAAAATGTCAAATATCAATGGGAATATACTTCATATACATTTTTCTCATATGGAATCATAGAGGTGCCAACAATTGTTGCACACCTATATTTAACAATGATTTTTAAATATATATATATATATATATATATAAACCTATGTGTTTGCAATTGTTTGATATCCATGAGCACAAAGTATTTTGTTTGACAGTTTTTCACAGCCTTCTTTGCTCATATTGACCAAGGGTGCCAATATTAGTGGAGGGCACTATACATTTAATAAAAGTTTCTGGAGTCATAACAAAAACATCTGGAATGTTTTCCACACACAAAAAAAAGAGTGAAACATCAGTCTACCTTGTTAATTATTCATTGTTTAAATAAAATCAACAGGTTCTGAAATTGTCTTCATGTTGGTTGTCAATAGGTTATGTATTCTAGATAGTTCTGAATCCCTGTGTTTGTGCTCTTAGGCTCCTTCAAACTCCACTGAGCTGCAAAACTACCATAAAGGAGTGCAGATGGGCTGCTGGGGCCTGGTAATCTATGCTGCTACTGCTGCTGTCTGCTCAGGTCTGTTAAATGCAATATAACAAATCTACAATATGACGAAGAGTCTCAGGACAAACATGCAGATACCTAGATGTAATGTAGTTTCTTGTTCTGATGAAAATAATTCTGTGTAACTCAATCAGTTGTAGTCTATAGGTACGGTATAGGTTTCCCAGGATACACCGATATAATCTCCTATAGAGAATATAAAGGGATTCTGGGTTCTTGCTAGAGTTCACGTTGTAGAACTAAAATGTATATTATGTAATGTGGGACCAAACAGAGCATTGATAAGTCCATAAGCGCATTCAGAAACAAGTTTTAAAAAAAAACCCTGGCCCATGGTCTTATGTTCCAAATGAAAATGTTGTATTTATATATCTCAGTTATACATTTCTGTAGATTTAAGTCTAAAACTGTTTGTTTCTTCTTGTAAAGCTTTACTCCAAAAGTACCTGGACAACTTTGACCTCAGCATAAGGATCATCTATATTCTGGGCACCCTGGGCTTCTCTGTTGGCACGGCCATCATGGCCATCTTCCCCAACGTCTACATGTCCATGGTGATGATCAGCAGTATGGGTATCATCTCCATGAGCATCTCCTACTGTCCGTATGCTCTACTGGGCCAGTACCATGAGATCAAAGAGGTGAGATGGCACAACATCAGAATGGAGAAAAAAAAAAGTGCTATCAGTGGCTCTGTTTGTGATGTGGGTGTGAGTGCCAGATGGGCTGATTTGAGTATTTCAGTATATACTTGGCATTAGGCAAATTATGCATATTTTTAAATATCGATGTTAAAACATTGAAATGTGGGCTCCATTCCTATATTTTGCCTAGGGCCCCCAAATCACTAAATCCGTCCCTGCAGAGGAAAATGGTCAGACTTGTTTAAGCTGACAGAAAGACGAAAGTAACTCAAATACTCTATAACTACTCTTCATAACAGTGGTGAGCGGAAAAGCATCTCCGAACATGCCAAATCTTGCAATGTGCATGGGCCACAACAGCAACAGACCACATCAGATTCCACTCCTATCAGTCAAGAATGGGAATCTGAGGCTACGGTGGGCACAGGATCACTGAAACTGGATAGTTGAAAATTGGAAAAACCTCACCTGGTCTTTTTCCCAAGTGGTTGTCTAGAGTGGAACCTGATGTGGTTCTTTGTTGTTGTAGCCCATCTGTATCAAGGTTTGGCATGTTGTTTATTCAGAGTGATTATTTGAGTTATGAATTAAGATGACACACATCTGAGTGTACTTGCTGATATGGACCTGCGATGGTGGATTTCGCCTTTAAAGAACAAACAGGGCTTGGACCATACAATTCATTACCTATGATTCTTTTCAACTGTTCCACAGTATATCCATCACAGCCCTGGCAACTCAAAGCGAGGCTTCGGCATCGACTGCGCAATACTGTCATGCCAGGTATACATCTCTCAGATCATCGTGGCGTCAGCATTGGGTGCAGTGGTGGACGCAGTGGGCAGTGTACGTGTCATCCCCATGGTGGCATCCGGTGGCTCCTTCCTGGGTTTCCTGACCGCTTGCTTCCTGGTCATCTATCCAGGAGATGGTGATGGGGAGAAAAGTGAGCAGAACAAAGCTCTCACTAATTCCAACAATAGAGAGAATGACACCAGCACAGAGAAGCCCAGTGTCCTCAAGCTTACACGCAAAGGCACCACCACAACCTGCAAAGTGGAGTGTGAATCCACGCTGTGATGAAGATGAGTGGCTGTGGATCTCACAGTCCCTCCATCCCAGCAGAGTTCAGCTTATACAGGGGAATGATGTAGATTTAATTTGTTTGTTCATTTGTTTTGGGAGGTGGCATTGTCAGTCTTGATCCTCATGGCCACTAGGGGGCGCAGGACACTCGAAATGACAAGGGCATTGTTTCTCTCTTTCTTTCTATACATATATATTTCTCTATTTAAGTATGCACTTCATCCAATCAAAGATCCTACTTCCACTCCATGTGCAAGACCTAATCCTGTAATCTAATCTAATCGAATTGAAATGAGAATTATTTGTGTAAAATAATCTCTTGGATTCTAGGTTTTGTTTCCATTGACGATTGTTCTCTCATGTTTTCGGGTTTGGTTTTATGACCTCCCATCCTGGAAGACGAAGTTTCCCAAGTACATTTACATTAAGTAATATTTACTCCTTGTTTTTTTATACATTTAAAGCTATGTCAACTCCTTGTGGCTTTATGTGAAGGTGTGATCAGCAGCAAGACACCCAAAGGTATAAAACAGACTCAAATCCTTGTTTCTGTATTTCGTTAACCTTTCCATAGTGTTTTAGTTTGTGCAAAACTGCTAAAAAAAAAATCTGTGCTGAGAAAAGGATTTGATTCTCCTTCAACGATTCCTACCTTTTCCTGGGTCGTCTGCTCCACCTATGAGCAGTACATATAAAAAATTTCCAAATCTTATCCAAATCTTCCACCCATTGGTGGAAATGCTTTACTGCTTAACAAATAATGTCGTAACGAATCTCAATGCTGCGTCTGAGTCTTCATGGAGCGAATGAGTAAATATGTGAGAATAGTGGAAGATCCCCTGTGTATCTTTCAGTTCATTTGTAACAGGATGTGATTGGAATCAGCTCAGTGGTTTTGTAGTTTGAGTGCCTGAACGTGGGGCTTGAGGTGATTTGGTAAGGTGCTTGAGGAGCATTTCAGTGTCAGTCCTCACTGTTTTCAGTTTTTGGCAGAACTTAAGCTGTGTAGTGAATTCAGTAAAAAAAAAAAAAAAAAGTTGCTTTTAGTTTAGTTCTTGACCTTTCTGTTTGCTTCTGTTGAACAGAGGGTGCTTGGAACTGAAGTGCTGCACCATCACTAGTAATGTTTACATTCTCCTTCACTGCTGCATGTTGGAAGTCATTTTTAGACCCTTCCACACTGAGATCTCCCAATTTTCTTGTCATCTCTGGCACCTTGGCTCCTCCGTGGCCTCTGATTCAGTTCCGGTTTACTCCACAGCCGTGCAATACACCTGTGATGGTGGAAGCTGGGGTGGTTGTGTCCTTAATCTTTCCAGCTGGTATTCTGGGATTGTTACATTTGGTGTAAAGTGGTGAGATTTCTGACTTACTAAAGGCTGGATGACCAGTCATGATCCTATTGGGATATTTACAAGACACGATATTTACTTCCATGTTGCTGTTTAGCATGGCAGACACTCTGAAGCATGTTGACAATGTTTGTGTTTCCCTCGAAGCAGAATTTGTACTTATAGCAATCTTTATACAGTATTAAAACAAAGTCCTAAGCTGAAATATGTTTTTTTTTGGAGTGTTGATTAAAAGAAGAAGAAAAAAAGATGAAATATATATGTATACACACTGCTTATTTTCAGACAAATCAGACACAGTTGCAATAATAATGTTACTTGCCTCAGAACGTTTGAGCGCTGAATTTTTCTACCTAGTGCATGAGGATGCTCCATCCTATATACTAAAGAAATGCAATACATTTTATGAAGGCCATTTAGCCTCTATAATGACATGTATATAACATGCTATAATGCATTTATAAGGCATTGTTGTTAACATTGAATTGTTAAAATAAAGTGTTAAGTATTAACGGTGTACAACAACGACACTATCTGTATCTGTAACTGTTTAGTTCAAAAAAAAAATCCCTATTTATATTCTGTTTAAAACATGAAGTGGGTGTGGCCTAAGCCAAATGTTGTTTTTTTTTTTCATTATCTATGAACCCAATCACTATGCTCCCAAAGGAAAACTCTCAGCTACATCAGCCTCAGCTACATTATTCAATTCAAGGTCATAATTTGTATCAACTTGATATATGTTTGAGGGATTTAAAAAGAAAAATAAATAAATCCTGCTCACAGGGTTTTTTTTTTTTGGTACCTATTAGTTTTGTCTGTACCAACCCATGATATTTTCTTCCAGATTTACTTGGTTTTATTTCCCAAAGTATAAACTATAATCTAACTAGTACACTAATTTAAACGACCACAACTCTGAGCAGGCAGTTACTAATGATGGATGAATGAACATTGTAAATGCACTTTGTTATTGTTCATGTTAATGAGCATGGCCTTTATTTGTCCCACAAGCTTTATATCCGTATTTATGTCCGTTTAACATTATCTGTCCTTTCCAAATTCTGTATTCATATTCTATTATATACCATATAAGAATTTTCAGAATATCGCTCACTTTATTTAGAGCTGTCAAGTGCTGCTTTATACATTCTTATAAATAAAAAAAAGATAAATATTTGCAAAAACATTATGCTACAATACATTAAAAGTTTAATATGAGTAAAAAATGAGTTCAGGAACATACAAAAATTGGAAAAAGTATAGTGCTCAATTTATCTGTTAAGCATAATATGCAAGCTGATGGTCTTGGACATGTTATGTACACTACATTGTACTGTATTAAGAATTAATAAAATAAAGTGCAATGTTCATAAATGATTATAATAATATGTACATTATAATGCCTTGAAAATGTTTCATAACATAGATATGGCGGATATAGATATGGATATAGATATGGATATAAATATGGCCTTCATAGAAAGTGTTACTGATATGTACTCATTACTTAAAATATTAGAGACTTGGCATAAGTTATTGGACAGGTCTCTACTTTTATTTTTATTTGTTAAATACTTGAAGTGTGCTGTGTTAGTTTTTTTTTTTTTCCAATGATCCAAAAAAGTGTATGGTAAAGACCTGGATGAAGAGATACTCGGATGGACTTGATTTGGTTAGCTTTGCTCTATAAGGAGGTGTGTTCAAGTCACGTGAATGTAACTATTGTCATATTATTGTTTTTCTATGAGCAAAAGATCGGACATTGCAAAGAACTTGCACACGGGCTGTCATCCCTGACTCGGATTATGCATAGTCTTGGACTACAAAGGATTTCCGATGAAGTTACACCTTTTACTGTGCAAGTTAGTTCAAGACAAGACTTAATCCTTGTCTAAAAGGAAGCCCGCAGAGTTTTAAGAATCACCTTGCAAAAGAAAAAAAAAAACCTGTGGATATTTATTTTTGAGCACTTTCATGTTAAACAAAATGCTTTGGCTTTATTTAAGGAAGAAAATATAATTGCAGAGAGATCTATTATTAAGTGTTGTACTAAATGCAAATTAGTATGCGAAGTATGCGTTGGAAAAGATCAGAGAGCTGTGAGTGTGTGTTGTGTTTGTGTGTGTGTGAGTGTGTGTGTCTGTGTAATGTCAGAATTAGACTTTAGCTGTCTACATTTCCTAGTTTACAGACATTAATTTAAAGCAAATGTCACTTAAGTCAATGATTCTCATTATATGTAGTTCAAGGTATGTGATTACTGAATAATCTTTTCATTGCCTCATTACGATTGTGTCTTTGTTCCATGTTCATCATTATAAAGAAAGTAAGTGGATGTTAACGTTGTTACAACAGACAAAATGTATGAAGGAGAATAGAATATCTGCAGTGTACTATGTATATGCCTCTTATTTGAAAGTTGTATATATTCCTTTGAAATAGCTTCTTTTGCTGCTATTTAAAAAAAAAAAATCTGATTATTTTTGTTAGTTTCATTTTATAAGAAATGTACATGACATCTGTAAATATGCACAAGCACACTGGAACACTGTATTGAACGCACCTTTAAAGAATCACTGAAAAAACAGTGCTGCTGCGTCTCCTTTTTCATCTGATCCTTTCCAGATATTATGGTATGAGTGATTTATGGCTGAATATAAATAAATAAATACACACATATTTTATATATATATGTATATATATATATATATATATATAAAATTAGTAGAGTGCAAAAGTTGGCATATGATTAGCATGAAGAAAACACATTAAAGAACTATACTTTAATTTAAAGCTACAAAAAAAAGTGTCAAATAGTGTTTACTAAGTGGACAAATTTATTAAATGTGTGTGTGTGTGTGTGGGGGGG